>OCZR010168579.1:0-11530 GCA_900234385.1 Anemonia viridis | reverse complement strand
TACAACAATCGCATACGACAGTGGTAGCCGTGTTGTAAGGATGGCGTAAGCAGATTGCATGCGACAGTTGTAAGTAAAAGCTGTACCGTGTAAATCGGTATTTAGCAAGACCTTTTTCGATACCAACTATGATCAAATATTTTGACTCTATATACTTAGTTTTTCGGGTTAGGTATAAAATGGTTCAAGCCGGATAATTGCCTATAGTGATTTTGTTTAATTTATCAAGTGCGTCCTCTAGTTGAATGTTCCATTATTCGTGCGAGTTCAATTCAAAATGCTCATGCGATCGACATCAACAAGTCGCCTTCATGTGCAGTTGCTTACCTTTTGAAGACGTTCGGCTGGTTCGTGTTTAGATATATATATATATTTATAGGAAAATCTAGGGTTTCAATCAACTGGATTACCGACTGATCTTTTCTCATCGAATTACATCAAATTTACTTGTTTCCAGCTTGATCTCCTCGAAGGACATTGAATAAAATATCGTTCCAGATGGTCAACAACTCTCATGGGCTGTACAAAGTTAGAGCTACGTGAAAAACACCAAATCACCTTGATAATATACGTCACATCGATTCCATTATGAACCAACAAGGTCTTCATTACAACAACGAAATATCATCACTCCAGACGGAAACCAGCTACCATTTCTTCACTGAATGATTGACACAAGACAAAATTTCGGTCTGAACTTTTGGTAGCGGGTGATGGAAAGGAAACAGCTCTCTAAAGCACCTGCTTCGTTGTAGTGACCACACAAGAAATTAATTCTTAACAGGACGTCAAAAAAACTTCGAAAATGACTTACTTTTTTTCCAGTCAATGAAATATCGATGTAGTTCTTGCTGTGCTGGAGGAAGTTATGGAAGTGACTTTGCGGTGTTGGTGGCACTTATAACCACGGAGTTTCATATCGAAAGATAACCTTAATTGGAAAGATAACTTCATATCCGGCAATAATAATTGAACGGTTGTACATCACCGTTAGCGGTCATTACACGAAAGCAAGGCAAACTGCACGTATTTTGGAGGTGGTGGAATGGATGTTGTTAGGAAATGCAAGGAATGCGACATAACATTGAAGCGATTTGTATTGAAACATTATGTGCTGATAATGATCACAGTCTTGAAGAATGACTTCATGGCCGATGATAATCTGCCTGAAGCGTTTGTAATTATCCTCAAATCAATGGACGGACGATGGTAATGTGTTGATGGTGATGATGATGCTGATGCTGATGATGGCGATGATGGTGATAGTAATGCTGATGATTGTGATAAATTCGATGGTGTGCTGGTGTTGATGGTGATGTGTTGACGATTGTGATGAGGATGAGGATGAAGATGATGCTGATGCTGATGATGGCGACGATGGTGATAGTAATGCTGCTGATGGTGATAATTATGATAGTGGTGGTGATGGCGGTGGTGGTGATGATGATGGTGGTGGTGGTGGTGATGATAATGGTCGTGGTGATGATGGTGATGTTGATGGTTAAAACTACGGTATCCGGCTGGCTGTGATATTTCGTCAGTATTAAAAATTACGAAACATTGCAAAAACAAAACCTCAATATCACCAATAAAAAACAAGAAACTAGACAGCCTTACCTTGAATATTTTGTCATATATTTTTATTTTAGGCATAACATGTGAAGTGCCTAGTATCCAGTGACCACTAGGACTGACTGAATATCCTGCCAATGTTAACATACAGCATTGGCGCCAAAATTTTACTTTGAAATAACAGAAAATAATTTTCTGAGAATGAACATTTTATATGTTTGCCATGCAGTTTATCGCTTGTCTGAAGCTCATCGATTTTGCGAGATATTTGAGGAAAACCATTTTCAACGATATTGTTTTGACGCTATTTTGATAATGCTGATCGAGATACTTTTAACACCATTTCAATAAAACTTCAATCTTAGCTTCATATTTGGTATAAAAATCAAGTCCATAGGTGCGTATTAAATTTATCATTGCGCTAAATGAAAATCTTCGGTGCGCTCGGGAAAACCTAGCCTACTTCGCAGCCGTTCTTAGGGTCGTCACGCAAGGGGGGAATCCTTGCGTGACGACCCTAAGAACGGCTGCGAAGGAGGCTAGGGAAAACCATACTTCAATCACCTTATTAAAGTGGTCGGATATTGGTACTGCACATCATACTTACAAATCTATATAATTCCGCTATTCGCTCGTTTTTGATATGCTCGGGTCCCGGGCTCTGGGCTATACAATAGTGTACAGCAAGAAGCTTGGTATTGGATAACCTACGCATTGTTTTCCGATTGATTTCATTTGTCTAACAGTTTTTCAAGACTCAAGATTTCAAGGTGTCCTAGCAGAAATCGATCCTTATTACATTACATAACGTCCTACAACTTGAAACCGCCAACTTGAAGACCACAAGGACCACAAGCTAACAAAGATAGCTAAGACAGCTAAATAAGCTCGTTTACAACAATAGGCCATTAGTCCGCTATACTGCCACCGTTGAGATATATAGTTTGTGAAAATATGGACCTTCTATAATACTTCTTCCTTAAAGTGCAAGTGTGTTATTATTGGAAGGTTAAACACGAGCTTCTGGTTCTAGACGCTGAACAGCTATTCCTTAATCTTCAACAAACAGAGTTCGCATTCATGACGTTCATAGCCGGTCATATGTATTAAGTGGATATAAAGGCGTCAATCAGTTGACATTTGTCACCTGAGGTCTAAACTAATGACTCTACAAGTGGCCTATTAGGATGTCATTAGAATATAATCTGTTTTTGAATTTAATAGAATGTCTATTGAGAGCAGAGCAGAGCAGAGCAGAGCAGAGCAGAGCAGAGCAGAGTTTTTACTTAAAATAATTCACAAATGCAGTTACTGTAAGTACCTGAGTGGTTACCATTTGTTTCCAGGCCTTGTCCTGCTACATAACACTGAGCGCGAATTAGTATCTGTCAAGAGCAAAAACGATAAGAAATTATTTTTTGTAGCATTTTTCGCAGTGTTGAGGTCAAGCTCCTGATAATTTCATTGATTTCATTTATCCCATGATAATTAATAAGAAATCGCGTGCATGAGATAAGCCCGAAAAGTGTACGTTTTATTAATATGGTTATTTATCTACAGGAATGAATGGATTCAAGAGGATCTTAACAGTCATGAGTGGGATTAATAGCCGAACAGAACAAGATAAACACACTTTAAAACCGTAAAAATACATGATACAGAACAAGCAATCAGACTATAGATGGTGAACAAGAACTAAATAAACCAAAATGACAACTAAAATTACAGTCAATAGTTTGTTTTGCGAATGTTTTCCTATTTACACCACATTCTTCCTAGCTATAGAGTATCATTTCTTTTTTTAACGGATGCAAATCAAAGAAAAAATCTTAATCTAAAGAGAATGACACGTGGTCTGATATATGAAAAACATTTTAGTGGATTGTACAGGGAAGAAAACCGGAGAAGCTGTAGAAACACGTACGGGGTTTTTTATGGAAAGCATGGAATGTTTGTGCTTTATCAATATGCGCCATTTCGAATTCTGCTAGCGGACACGGTATCACATGTGAGTAGAGTGGCTTGCATGTTCGCTAGCGACACTCCTGTGCTTCGAGGGGTTTTCTCCGCGGATCCAACACGATCTATTTAGAAAAGCCTCAATAAAACTACAAGAAAGAACCAACAAATAATTCTACACTCTGACCTGCCAAGCAATAGATAACAACTACTTCAGCGGCTCAAAGGATTATATCTCAGACTAACACCGAAGCGAAGAATTCCACTTTCTATCAAGGCACTTAAAAGGATTATGCACCATATCTGAAATATCGAATATCTAGGATAGCTTGCAATTGAGCTCTTTTTAAAAATTGACTTCTAAACTTTAAAATCATTTTTATTCTGGGATGGAAATAAGACCATACATGAACTCGTTGCCCTAGAAATATTACGTCGACATGACACACTTCAAGCATTGTGGGATAGTTTTTTTTATCACGAAAGTAATCATAATATAAGTGTGCAAACAACGTACAGTGAGTCAACGTCGCCAGTTATTAGGGTTATGAGCCCGTAAAAAGTCAACGCCTGTATGCTAATACCGCTGAGCACTTTGCACAGTTGCTAAAAATAGATATCGCAAGGCCTTGTGGGATCGAAATGCGGAAAGACTTTGTAAAAAAGGCTTCGGCTACAAGGAAAAAACATCAGTTCAAAAAATCACAGTTTTTTTCACGAATTAGGAAGAACAGACAATAAAACGTTGTGGCATATTAGCATGTGTTCTGGCCTTGGCTTGTCCGCATTTCAATCCCATAGTGCATCATCATGACGTCATCTGTGGATGTGCTATCTTCAATTGCTATCTTCAATTGCTATCTTTATACTACTATTTCTGCTGAAAATTTGAAGCCTGGCAATAAAATTTTTAAAATTATTTCAAAAGATTGAGGTATTGAAATATATATTGATCTGTAAACATGATAATTCAAAAGAAAGACAAGCACTGATTTGTTTTTTCTAGCCGTTACTGCTTGATACATCACTTTGCGAAACGAAACGAAACGACTGAAATAACGAAATATTGTCACATTGCGAAACGAAATATTTGTCGATTTGAATCACTCAGAATAACATACCTTCATTATTCAATAATATACTTTCAAGTGTAGCGTCTATTCAGTTTCTTCCCTTTCTTAAGCTTACGTTCGCTATAATAGCTTACGTATAGGATTCTTGTGCATGCAGTTTTTAACGCACTTTCGAGGCCATAAAATACGTTTACAATGGATAGCACTCTGGTCATCCACTCTTCATTATCGCTAAACTTAGGAACTCTTCTGCTATATCTCTTGAACAAGCCGAATAACTTGACAAATAAAGCTTTTTCCTTGAGCTGTGAGTAGGCGCCATTTTGAGTGTCACAGGGAGCCCAGCACTTTGCTCTTTTAAGAAACACAGGGAGCTCAACATATATACGCGATTGGCAACTTTGGCACGAAAATTCCATCTTTATTTGTTAAGTTAGGGGAGAACTCAGTTAGAATAGTGATGGGAGTGGGGTGGGGAGATCAGTTTGGCAATGAATTTCAGTGTTTTGGACACGGAAAAGGGAAATAAATCTTTTTATGGAATTTTTGCAGATATTTTTATTTTGAGAAAATGTTACAGCAGATTTTTTTGTCCGACGTAGCAACAGTAACTAGGGAGGTAGAAAGATGAATTTGGGACCGTTTTTTCATTACAACAAAAATATTTAGCCATATGGGTTTTGCTAAAATAACCCAATGTTTGGACTCCGACGAAGGACAAACGTCCGAAACGTCTCAGCTCTTCTCTTCACTACGGTGTAAAATTTATTATTCCAAGATAACCGTCTTAAAATGTTTTATTTTGATAACGTTGGTGGACGCTAAGTCAATATCTACCTTAAAATCAAAATTGATGGGTAATAATATGGTAGAGATTAGTTGGGGAAAGGATGAAAAATGATCCAACACCCATAAATCAAGCGAAACTTTTATCAGTTTTGATTCATACTTTAAATTCATTAATTTAAAGGGTTTTAATTTGGTTTTACACAGTTTATTAACTAAAGACATAAAGGTTGCCGGTATACATTCTTTGTAGCACAATATTAAGCAAAATGTTTGTAGGTGTGTCAAAAATGATAAACATATCACTGGATGTATGGAATTGTTTTTAGGGATGTGTCCAGAGTGCCTGGTACTATAGCTTCAGTGTCTTTAAGGAATCTGGCTCATTCATTTGTTAGTGGATCTTACTTGACTGGATCGCAGACCATCATTCTTGGTGATATACTCATAGACATTAGCTCTTGGAACAACAACTTGGCTGCATATGGCAAACGAATTCTTGAAATTTGTGTCTTGTTTTTGCATCCTCGGCATTCGAAGGTGTTATTCCTTAGATTAGCAATGGCAATAAGTCCACAAAGGTTACATACATGGCAACTGTAAGGGTCCGACACCTCAAAGAGACGTTCATTTAGGAATTGAGCTGCTCCATGGGCAATCATACAATCACGCTCCATCTCTCCGAATCGAAGACCACCATCCCTTTAGAACAGATAAATAAGAAATCAATTAGGATTTCATACTGTACTGTATTGCACTGCACTGCACTGTACCACACTGTACTGTACTGTACCACACTGTACCTTACTGTACTGCACTGTACCACACTGTACTGTACTGTAGCACACTGTACTGTACTGTACCACACTGTACTGTACCGTACTGTACTATACCACACTGTACCTCACGGTACTCTACCACGCACTGTACTGTACTGTACTGTACTGTACTGTACTGTACCACACTGTACCGTACTGTACTGTACTGTCTTGTCCTGTTACTGTACATCTACAAACTTTTCTTTTCTTTTCAGGACACAGTTTTACCATTTTAAACAATCAAAAACTGGTTACAACGAATGAAACTACAATCCTGATAAAAACCAACATATGGTGCCATTAGAAGGTTAGAAAAGTCATGACTTTCATACCGTGATCTGCCTTCCATAGGCTGCCTGGTTAATATCTGTATTGGTCCACGAGCTCTAGAATGGATCTTGTCATCCACCATGTGTTTTAGACGCTGATAGTATGTTGGACCAAGAAAAACTTGTGTGTTGAGTTTACGACCAGTGAATCCACTGTATAGAACCTATAATCAACCATAATTTTGAACTCCAGTTAGTATTGTATGAATGAATGGAAGAATGGAATGGAATGGAATAAATGAATGAATGAATGATAAATGGTTGCAAAATCACTGATGCAGCCAAGACTACTAGTTTACTCACTAGCGTCCATTTAGCTTCATCTTACAACACCCTTACAACAGATCAAGGGTCAAGTCTTCATCCTTCCCCCATTTCCAAGTAATTCCTTGTATGTTCATACCTCATTCCCTCTAAGGTGATAGCCATAGTCATTGAGGAGTTGAGAGATCTTCTGTACATTGACGGCATCATTAAATGGAGTAGCATCACCAATCTCTCCCTTGTTTGCCGAAACCTGAAATGGTTTGAAATATTGAACAACTTATTAACATTAGAACCCTTTGACTAATTCCCAGTCTGGCGGGTCAAAATCAAAAGAATTCTATCTCTTGAAATGTTCTGTAATGAGTATGAAAATGCCCAGGCAGTTAATTGCAGTTTTCTCAGGTAAACAAGCCAATGGATAAATAATTTGAAGGATCAAAAATAATTTTATTTGCTTGTTTATACAGATTTTGAAATTTTGAAATATAAAACAAAAGTTTGAGCAATGGTTTTTGTACAATAACCACAACAATGGTTACTGAAACCATGCAACAACAGAATAACAACAGCAATAGTAACATTTTTAACCAACCTTCCCTTGCAGGCACTCAATCAAGTGACCAATTGTCATACGACTAGGAATAGCATGGGGGTTGATGATGACATCAGGGCTTAACCCTTCACATGTGAATGGCATATCCTGGAAAAGACAACAACAACAACAACAACACATTACCAACATGTAAGAAAAATTCATGACAAGATCTAGGACTGGCAGCGTCATGTTAGTACAGACTGGGGCATCGTGGTATATGTTGGGGTTTCATGGTATAAGTGGGGGCGTCATGGCTGGAAGCATCATGAGAAAAGGGCAACATGACTGGTTACCAATCCCCTCATTCTCCTGCCTTTACCATGGGAAGCAGGGGTGGGCGCTTTGCTCTCATCAATGTGACCAGGGTTTAAGTTACATTTCACAGCATCTCAAATTGAGATACTATACCCCTGTTTGTTTTTCGGTCACATACAGTACGTACCTCCTGTCGGTAAGTTATTCCACAAGTTCCCTTCTGTCCATGTCGACTAGCAAACTTGTCACCAATCTGAGGTACTCGAACTGAACGGACCTGGTAAAGATATTCTTCAGTTAGATCTGTATCACACAAGCTTGACACAGAATTGAGAATTTTACAAGAAATCTTCTACAACTGTGTTTTTCCTCACCTTGATTTTTGTAAACTTATAACCTTCTTGGTTGATGGTAACCATCACCTGAAGTTAATGTAAATGGGTTTGAAAATGGTTGGAGACAAAACATTTAGTATTCAGGGTTGGACATCACTAGCACAAAGATTTTAGTGGATACACAGTGCGTTTCTAGCACGACTGATCAATCAACATGACCAGTCAAGATGACCAGCATAAGAGGCATTTGCCCAAACACTGTCCAATGACTCGCCGTTAATTTTAGGTAAAGTCAGTTTAAGGCTGATCCCGGTTTCCTTAGCGTGAAGCGACTAGGAGTATTGTTACCGCCCCCCCTGAATGGGACGCTAGTCCATCACAGGGTACCCCCCAACATGCCAGGTTACCCTGACAATTCTTTGGCAGCCATTTATACACCTGGATGAAGTGAGGCAACGTGAAAGAAAAGCATCTTGCCCAAGGACACAACACAACCGATAATCGAACCTGAGCCAGTTGACCCAGAGTCCAACCCACAAACCACTAGACCATCATGTCTTCCACCATTAATTTGAGCCCCAGTACAATATTACTGTAAAACATTCTCCCCATGAGATATTTTTATTTATACTTCAATCAGTAAGAATTTAGAACAGCTCCAAGAGTATGAGGATGGAGTATTTTTGCCTACCTGATCCACAATACCAGTTTCACTTGGTCTGAGGAAAGTACTTGCATCTTTCTTGGAATACTTTCTTGCTGTTCCTTCCAACTACCAAGCAAAAATTCAGCATTAATATTTATAAACACAAATAAACAACAAACCAGTATTGCTACAGTACATGAAAGTGGACTGCGTAGCACTAAAACTAAAACAGAGCGGGTATAATTTATGAGTAGAATAGAATAAATACATCTTTACAAATATGTATGTTATGAGTGATTTCTATTGTAAGATTGGTTTAGTACCTCGTCGTCGTTATCAGGGAGAGTACTGGTCTTTCCAACAATGACATCATCACCACTAACACGTGTCCCAGGAGCAACTAGCCCATCTTCATCCAGCTTATCATAAACAGCATTTCTCATCCCTGAAATAGAATTAACATAACAACAGTTTAATATTACATACGAAAAGAACAGTACTCATTATATAGGTCGGAAATTAATTTTCCGAATTTAATTCCAAGGGTCTTTCGTCCGGAATAACCTTGTTCTCTTAAGCACTACAACTTATCTTTCATCCAGTCTATGTATTTCATATGTGCTACACGGTCCACATTATTCTCCTCATTATATACTGTTCACTGTACAGTAGACATATATGCCAGCAGACCACATGCCAGTTTTTCATTTTACGTACCTGTCACTTGGTCCCGTGTGGGTTTCTCAAATGTTTCTTCTTGATCAAGTCCTTTTTTAGATTCTTGGTCACGATATGATCGGTAGAAAACAGACCTATAAAACAAGGGTAAAGAGAATAATAACCAACCTCCTTAAAGAGTACACAATTTATTGACAAGAGCACTTTTGAGTATTTAAAAATACTCACGACATTGGAATCTTGTTCATTTTTTGAACACTGCCCATGACATTTCCAGTTGAGTTTTTGAGTGACATAAAGCCCAAAAAAACGGTCAGTAATTGAAGCAAATTATTGGATTTTTCATTGTGTCAGAAAAAACTGTCCTTTTATTCCCCTTGTTATTTTGTGCAAAGCTCCTTCCTATGCGCTATACAAATCCAATATCATTATCATATCATTATCCTACCTGTAGAGGCCTCTATCAATGGCCGAAGCATTCATGATGACAGAATCTTCTTGATTGTAACCAGTGTATGACGCAATAGCAACAACAGCATTAATTCCTAGATAAACAGCAGCAAAAACTAATGAGTTGTGACAAAGTACAAGATAGAGATGTTGTTTATCTAAGGTGTGGCTGAACAAAATGAGAAGTGGGGGACTGTGGTGCCAAGAAACTTAAGCAAACCAACCAATATAACGAGCAAAGAAATTAGGATATTACAGAGTTTCATCACATGGTTAAGCATGGTTTGCCCTCTTCTTTACCACAATATGACATCAAAAGTTGGTCAAAATGTTATGTACCCATGAGGTGTGGTCAAATCAAAGTGTTGTATGCAGTAACTCACCTGCTGGTAGTTCTCTGAACCTCAAATATTCCATGGATCTAGTGGTGACAAGGGGTTTTTGTGGGTAGTACAGCACATGCGCCAATGTGTCCATACGCACATGGTAATTTGTAATGTACACGCCCATGGCTTGTTTACCCATAGCCGACTGGTAGGTGTTACGAGGAGACTGTACCAAAATAAAATTTATCTATCATTACTTTGATTCTAAATCTTCTGCAAACTCAACAAATATTAAAGTGCATTTAAATGCACCCTGATAACCTGATAAAATAATTGGATTGAAGATACTACCTGAAGTGAATAGTTGAATAGGGAAAATATTTCTACATTCTACATTTAGGTGTTGTATCTAAGTTATGATGGTTTATACAGGGCTGACCTGCACCTTTGACAATCATATCTGCCAATGGCCAAAAATAATCCAAGCATATAAATAATTTAAACTTTACAGCCAATAGACCTAAACCATGGTGCGACAATGTTTTCCCAATTCAGCATCGCAAACCCCTAGAAGGATGATGAACTATTTTGTTAAAACTCTCTTGGGATACTTCCGAAGTTTTTGAAGATTAAGAACAATATATAATGAATCTCTAGAGGTTTGTCACACTCTGAATTAGGAAAACATTGTGACACATCATGGATAAGGTCTGCATATGTCCATACCTGGTTATGATCAGGAAATGGTATAATAGATGCACACACACCAAGAATCATTGATGGGTGGATCTCACAGTGGGTATATGTAGAACAATATGCTTGGCCTTTCTCAACCAACTCATCTGGTGTCATGGCAACCATGACAGTTTCTTCCTCATTGACATCAATGTACTCTACAATGCCTCCTGCTACCAGATCTTGCCAACTATCAGGGAAACGAAGAAAATACGTTTTAATATCATTCTAAGTGTGGCTTACAGGCCTTGTCTCTATCAAATATGATTGTCTCTATCCCTTGAATGCTTTTTTATTAAAGATGTTAAAGAATCCTAGTCAACTACAATACACTGCGCACTGAAACAATGCAATCCACCATTTTCTCTGCCATACAAAATGGCAGTTTTCTAGGTGCAGTTTGGGAATCCTATTCCATCGGCCTTGTTATTCAAACTAGAAATCTTTAAAGCATCAAGATGTAATGGTTAGTAGTTATTTTACTCTTTTCGTAAGATTAATTTTTATAAATTTTGGTAACAAATCCAAAAGTAAATTTCGTATGTAAACAATGACATACAGTAGGTGCGCAGAGCATTGTGGTTGACTAGGATTCTTTAATACAGTAAAACGAATATTACAGGGTATATAACGGTAGATAATAATGGATGCACCCAAACACAGGGTTCGTGCAGGAATTCTGTGAAAAAATTCAAGGAGTTTTCAA
>OCZR010168546.1:0-10362 GCA_900234385.1 Anemonia viridis | reverse complement strand
TTTTTGTTTGTGGGACAAGATCTTAATTCCACCGGGAAAACTTCTGCGAAGGTGATTGGTCGCTATTGTCTTAGTCGAAACCATCAATTATCATGACTTGGCATGTGCCTCACAACCAATCCAAAAGTTAGATTCATGACATTAAACTGATCACTGATCAACATCTTTAATTGTCACCTACTAAGCTTATCAAACTGTCAATCATCATCATCATCATCATATATTTCATCAACATCATTCACTGACCTTCACAAATCCATCTACACCAATACTCATTAGTTCTCCCTCATCCATAAAGAACTGTTGTACCATTCCTTGATGGCAGGTCTTCTTGCCTTTCTTGCAGATCTCTACCTTGATCAGACCTCCTTCCCACAACAACATGTTGCCCCAGTCAGAACCGGACAGGACTTTGCCATCTGGTAACTCTACAAATCCTGTAGTAACATATGGAATACTGTACATTAAGATATCGGTGTAACTAGAAAGCATTCTTACAAACAGTAATCTTATTTGAAAAATAAACTACCAATGAAGCCCTTTTCCTAGTTAGGTAAGATCAGCCCCTAATACAATCATTTACCTTCAATATCAGATATTTCCTTTGCTCCAAACTTCCCAATCAATCCTTGAAGTTTGAGGCCTGTAAAAGTGTGTGCCATTGTCCAAAATCTGTTAAGGAATGAAATAATAAGTGAGATTATGTTGTCATCCCTCATCGCCAACAATATCAGTACTGTCTACCTTATGTGTCCAGATCCACCAGTGGTAATGTGTCCTTCATTATCAGGAGAGAAAGCAACCTGGTAGATATCTTGTGCAAATGCTTTAGATCTAAGTGAAATCTTCTCTTTCTTCCAGTCCCAGATAGTCATCATAAAATCTGGCGAGCTACCAACAGAAGCCAATTGTGTCCCATCAGGAGAAAAGTCAAGGTTGGCATATGCCTCCTCTGTACCTTCACGCAGTATTCTATGGAGTTTGAGTGATGGGTACTCAAAGATGTTGATGTCTGGCTTGACACCTTTTTCAGCCACTGCAAAGTATTTTCTACTTGGGTGAACCTGTTTTAGAAAAGATAGATTGAAAGAAATTAAAGATTTTTCAGTGTTCTGGCTTGTAACATGGAAACAATTCCCAATGTAACAATTCACAAGATACCCTGCTTGCAGAGGTCTTTTTCTCCCCTCTGTTTTGGTTTTAGGTTAACGGCCTGGTCCCCAACAACTTGCCGCTGTTTTGAGAGAGTGGTCTATATGCAGCTACTGATTAGTGTTTATAGCATTATACCACACTACGTAACATGTCAACATAATGACATATATCAACAATTTGATACACTTGTGTGTCTGCCTCTAATATGTGCAGCTAACTTGGCTGATAAGTATGACACATATCTCATATGAATAATGGAATTCCACTTACTGCTATTGCACCAATACCACCACCACCAGTTGTACGGAAGAAGGACTGTTCTTGAGATTTGATGTTAAGCAACTCTACAGTATTACCAGCAGAGAATAGAACTGTTTCTTCATCCATAACATGAAGGTTTGATCTCCTTGTGCACTCATATCCAAATGAATGGCTTTATTTTGGTAATTTTTGTCAAAGAAAATTCCTTATTTACAAATTAAATATTAAAGAACATTTTATTACACAAATGAATCTGTGAGAGTACTACTACTCCACCCTTGATTCCATTCATTGCAGGATGTACTTATTCTAAGGACACTTTTTTTTCAAGGATACTGTAAGTTAATCAGTTTATCAGGGATTCCTTCTGTGTAATATGGCTTTGAAACAATGCCGTCATAGTCATAAAAGAAGTCATCAGGTAATGTATCCTCTTCTTCATCACCTTCTCCTGGAATTACAATCATAAAAAATCAGCATAACAATCATTTTCTATATTGTTTGTTGTGTACAATGCAATATGTGCTTTTGGACCAACAACTGCACATGGACGGTGGAACTGGGGGGGGGGGCACTGGCTCCCCAAATAATTTGGTCGGAGGGGCCAACCCCTCCAATAATGCACCCATGGAAGTTTTTGACTTATAACTGAGAGAAGAAGGGGGTGAGATAGGGGGAGGAGTGGAAGGGTAAAAATCCGAACTTTTACAATTTTCAACATGCCCCCCTAATAATTCTTTGCTTCCATCGTCTAATGCTGCATACCCCCTGCACATACCACATGTATACCATGGACCCTTAATCATGTTACAGCTATGTAGATAGGAACAATATAAAGCTTCAAACAAAGTTTTTTTATGTATATATATATATTATGGGATACACGATGCAGAGTTTTCACCAAGGCTCATTACTTTTACCTTGAATGGTTGGTACATCCTCTTCTTGATTTTCCTTATTCTCTTGTTCTTGTTGCTCTTCTTTCTCTCCTTCACTTGAATCAATACTTTCTCCCTTTTCATTCTTCTTTCTCTTTTTAGACTTATTCTTTTTCTCATCCTTTTCTTTTTCCTCCTCATCACCTTTACCTTTTTCATATCCGTCCTTTTCTGTGCCATCATTTGGAGGTCCTCCTTCTCCAGAGCCACCCTTTTCAGCTCCATTTTCCTCTTTTTTCAAGTTACTATCAGATCCTTGCTTCTCAGCACTGTCACCAGCCTTGCCATCACCAGCTTTACTATCAGCATCAGCTTTATCACCAGCACTAGTATTTTCTTTTTTATCGTCATTATCTTGGCCGGATTCAGTCACAGTAGACTTCTCTTTTTCTTCATTATCCTGTTTAGGAACAGATTTATCATCATGAGTACTAACATTATTGTCCTCTTTTACTTTATCCAATACTTTGTCCTTTGATTCTTTTTGAGAAGAACCCTGAACATCGGCATCACTTGTAACATTGTTCTGAGCAACAGGTTCACTCATTGGTGGAGAAACTTCATCGCTAGTTTCTTCTACCTTATCAACAGTTTTTCCCCCTGATTTACCATCAACATTAGGATCATCTGAATATGACTGCGAATCATGAGATTTTGATTCAGTTTCAGTGGCACTAGATTTTGTGATATTAGGATCAGTTGCGCTGCCTTCTGATATTTCCGTAGGAGCTGTAGCACCCTGGTTATCTGTTGAAGAAACAGCACTACCACCAGCATCAGTACCATCAACACTTCCTGATCCTTTTTGTCCCTCATTATCACCTACTCCAGTTGTTTGTTCCACAGAACCTTCTTCAGTCTTACTAACAGGCTTTGTTTCTTTATCATGATCCTTTCTATCACTCTGATCTTGAATATTTCCATTATCTTTTGTGAGAGATTGTGATGTATCTCCCACAGGAGCCTTTCCTGACCCTGGTCGGGACCTTCTTGAACCTGTCCCTGGTCTAGAGGTCCCTGACCTTGGTCTCTCCACAGTACTACCACTAGTTTCCCCTGGACCTTTTCCTGAGCTTGGTCGAGATTTTCTTGAACCAGTCCCTGGTCTAGAGGTCCCTGACCTTGGTCTTTCCACAGCACCACCACTAGTTTCCCCTGGACCTTTTCCTGAGCTTGGTCGAGATTTTCTTGAACCAGTCCCTGGTCTAGAGGTTCCTGAGCTTGGTCTGTCGGTAGTACCTTCACCCATTTCTTTGGCACCTGATTCCCCTTTTGCAGGTTCATCACTGGCTTGATTATTAGAAATGTTACCAGCTTCACCAGAAGTCTTGTTATCACCCCTTGTGATCGACCCTGAATCACTGGTTCTTTCAGATACCTCTTTTTCCAATCCTTCATTCTCACCAGTTTGATCAACCTTAGATTCTTCTTTCTTACTAACAGAAGTTTTAGACTCATCTTCACGATCTCCAGTACCAGACACCATTTCTTTTTCAGCTGACTTGTCTTTCTCAACTGAAGGTTCGCCGTTACCATTTTCACCAGAAGCCATTTCAGTGTTCCCGTTGACAACTTTCTCTGTTATATCATTATCACTGGCATGTAACTCTCTCGTCTCTTTAGTACTTGGTTCAGCAGAGACCCTAGAACCTTCCTCTTTCCCCTCATCTTTATCACCTTTGTCATTTTCGTCCTTATTCCCCTCATCTTGTTCATCTTTACCAGCGGATTTTAGAGAAACACCCGTAGAATCTCTACTACTACCCCCATTTTCGGGGCCATTTTCGTCATCATATTCGGCATCGTCGAGTTTTAGCCTCCGCAAAGCTTCTGCTTTAAGTTTTCCAGTGGCAGACTTTAGGCTATGTTTGCCACTTTGGCTAGAATTAGGCTTCGAATCGTCCTCTTTATCCGACATTTTGGATCGTAACTTTGTCTGTTCGAATATCCGTTGCTATGGTAATTCTTATTTACCACTAACTACCGCTGTCCAGTTTACAATCATCAAGTGAAATCTTTTCAAATTTTTCATATTTTTCTTCTTTTTTCACAAAAAAATTCGTAAATTGCTTTTTAGTAAAGCAACATAATAGATATGCAATTGCATACTAAGGGATATTTGTAGCATTTTTTTCTTTTTTTCTTTTTATAAGCACGTTGTTCTCAAGAACGCAGGAGTTTCAGAGAAGCCTACTTTTTGAAGCTATTTTGTTCTGGCATTGTTTTAGCCTGCTTTGCAGATTGTTTAGCACGGCTTCTATAAATTCGTCAAAATAATAAGAAATGATAAAAACAAAGCTGCTCGTTTTCGTGATTTTAGATATTTTACGTTCAATTAGTCGTTTTTTAATTTGTATTAAACTTTCAAGTTAAATT
This sequence comes from Anemonia viridis, assembly GCA_900234385.1. Classification (NCBI taxonomy): domain Eukaryota; kingdom Metazoa; phylum Cnidaria; class Anthozoa; order Actiniaria; family Actiniidae; genus Anemonia; species Anemonia viridis. The sequence continues at coordinate 5,632 of OCZR010168546.1, read as the reverse complement.
AAAATTTTCGGGAAACTAGTTGGACCAAAAAAGAGGTGGTAAACTACATAAAACTATACAAAAAATCGCCTTTTTTATTGAAGTGCAAGAGTAACACTGAATCGAAGTCCTTTCAGCATGGGGAAACTGTAAAAGGGTTTCATGAAGCTCAGCTGGTTTGCTTTTCTAAATGTTGAATTATTTTAGTCCGTTGGTTTTTTACTCGCTTTAGAACTCAGCCACCGTGCAATTGTTTTTTGCCTTACTGTAACGTTGATTACCATTAACTAGTTCATTTAACTTGTATTTCAAATGCATCAGTTCAAAATGATGAATGTATTAAGAAAATAACAAAAGCTGTAACTTACCATGATGAATGTACCGTGTAAGGCTCAAAGTTGATTCACCTGTCAAGACTTATTTCAATCTAATTTCTTTTTTCTGTTCCAAGGATTTTATTCTTATTCCTCCAGGGACACTTAAAGACTTCAATCATGGTTGTATTTTTTGCCAATGAATAAAATATATTGGTTGAAAGGAGAATTTCCTAGAGCGTTTAATTTCTTGAGGATTTTCCTTCGCCTCGCGAAGTCTCATAGCAACCGAAAACTGAAAGTGACGTCACGAAGTAAAAAACTTCAAGGGAGGGGATGGAAGGGAAAAATGGGAATTCATGAAAATTTCTTATATTGTATTTCTACCTAGGTTTTACAGTTTTAGGTATTTTCGGCTTGCAACAAAATGAAATTGAATTCTTTTCCCATTTTTTCTAGTTTACGATCGTATAGCAATGACTGAGCTTGAAATCCTTCTTATCTTATACTTTTACTATCTAGCTTTTAATATATAAAGCCGTATAATTATGTGTTTTTCTGTTCCTCCCTTTTTCAGTTAAAAGGATTATCAAAATGTTTCATCTAGGCTAGAGGAGACAAACATAATTTTTGGTTGTTTAATATTTCAATTAATTTTCCCACAAAATTGTATTTTTTCATAAATTATAGGATGCATTGCATATGACGGGATTTCTAAAGCTTTTGGCTAAAATTCTGATAGCAATAACTATATCTTTGTTTTCATTTTAATGGCAAAAAAGTAGAAAAGTACTTACTTGTACAAAAATAAAATTCTAAAGAACAAACAACTAGTTTTTCTTATTGACGTTTATGTCAACTGATATATTCTCTTTCTTGGTATTTTTATAATATATTTTAATGGTCCTATCAAAAATGAAATAACAAATGCAAAGCGAGTTGTAACGAAGGCAGGTGTATTTTTACTGTACATTTTTGTCCCCTCCCTACCCTGGGAGAGTTTAAGTATATCACGTGATCTTGTCCTCGCGGCAGAGACACGGCCGGACACAGCGTGGTTGGACTTCCAAGATGGCGTACGCAGAGTCACCAAAAGGATTGTCGAAATGGGAGACGGTTGTACGCAATGCAAAGGCCTTTGGCACTTTTCTCTACGACAAAGAGAAAGGAGAAGTGATGGGAAGGGGAGCCAAGAGCTGGGGTTAGTTTTCAAGGCCATTTTTTTGCCTTGTTTGGTTTGGCTATGGCGGCCATTGCCGGCGTTTCGCAAGCTGCGGTTGTTTCAACGGCCATTCGGATTTTTGCAATAGGCTGGTGCTTTATTCCGTTGTCTAAAACTTATTTTAGACTCCCTTTGTCTTTTTAGGGAAGATTACTATATTCTTCGTCATCTACTACCTGTGTCTGGCGGCCTTCTTCGCTGGCATGCTAAACGCATTTTTAAGTACAATGCCTGATCCAAAAGAAGGACCAAAGTTAACTCAATACCTCGCTGGCAGTTCTGGTGGGTATATTGCGTTTAACACTAACATTAAACGACTCACAAGAGTCTTTTGATGTTTTTTGCAGCTAGATTTTGAATATAGTACTTTTAAGGGTTGCGAAAAGCTTGTATTTCTTGCTTAATTTTAGCAATCATTTTAGCTCACAACAAGGACAAGCCAGTGGTTTCCCTAGAGAGTGTCTAATTTAAATAACAGTAGAAAACTTCTATGCATCACTGCCGACAAGGATTCTAATACATGTAACCTACCGAAAATATTATTTGTGTTTATAAATTTCTATACTTTATTTATTTTGTCTATTTTTGCTTCAAGTATAAGATAGAGAAAACGCTCCCGATATTAAGCTTACAGGTATATTTTGCAATACGGTTCGAGATATGGGTCTCACCATCGTACCGGTTATCTGTTGGCTTATCCAAGGGTTGGCCAAGCTTTTGTATTGAATTATTCAGCTGAACCAGAACAGACTTGAAATCGTTTCTTATTTATGAAGTTTACTTAGGTGCAATCGCGAGGGGGCGTAACGCTCTATGAATGTGGAGGACCATTCAGTGTAATTCCAGGAGTGTGTATGTTTGGAGATATCGAAAAGGAAGAGTAATATAGAGACAAGCTATATTACTTCTAGATTCTGTGGATTTTTGAGAAAGTTTTATGTATGCAGATTGAGGGCTTTGTTTACTCTGCTTGATTGAGTTTGTAGGGTCATTGGACCGCAGAGTGAAATGTATATGTATTCCTCATATGTGAAGTGTTATGTTACACTCTAACAAAATGACATGTAACACCACAAATTATAAAACCAGCTACATGAAAATTAATTTGTTCCAAATATTTTGAACAATATTAAACATTTTAGACTAAATATAAAAAAAGTAATAAAGATATATTTTTTTATTGTTTATATCCTAAGCAAACTGAGGTTAAGGTTGTGGATAATTTGATTTTCCCTTTCTATTTTCAGCCCTTAGAACTTCACCTTCACACAAGATATCGAACTTTGATCAAAACAAAACGAGCTCTTATCAGGGATATGTTGACTCTATAAATTCATTTTTGGCTGGTAAGTAGAATGCAGTTGTTAAAGTCAACTCTTCTTTGGCAGGCTTAACATGTGGCCAGTTGGGACAAGTGTTTAGCCAGAATTGAAACCTCTTTAGTCAATTCTTTGCCTCACCAGTCAATTTGATCAGTAACTTTGAGCCAGAAACTGAGCTATTTAACCAGTCATCATGACCAGCGACTTTTGAGCTGTTGATTTAAGCCCTACATGGATATGAATTCAAATCTTGGCTTTATTTGAATGTCCACACATTAATTTTGTTTTTTGAACCCTTAATTTTCAGCATACAAGCAACAAAGTAATGCTGACTTTGCTGCAGAATACTGCGACTTTAATTCTACTGAGCCTATGCCTTCTGGTCAAGATAAACAATGCAAGTTTAATCTGACAAAGCTTGGTCCATGCTACAGTAGTGCAAGTGGTTTCAGCTATGGATATGGTGATGGCAAACCTTGCTTCTTTATAAAGATGAACAAGGTATGACTATAATAGAACACAGATTTTTCAGCTTTGTTCTTGGGCAGTTTTGAAAGAAATTCCAACTTTGTAATTCTGTTTGATTTTTGTAATGTTCTTTTTTAATTTCAGGTTTTTGGTTGGGTACCTGAACCTGATGATGGTCTGAGCTACATCAAGATAGAATGTGATGAGGTGAGATTTCTGACTATTATTTCTACTTTAGAATTTGCTGGTAATTATTTTTGACTCATGAGATGCTTTTTTAGGCAAAAGTGTATCCAGAGGAAACTCCTGGTTTTGCTGTTAGCTTTTTTCCATTCCGTGGTCAGGACAAATGGCTAGCTCCCATTGTTGCTGTGCAAATCACTGGTACCTCAAACAAAGAAGCCAAGTGTAGTGCCTATGCAAAGAATGTGAAACGAACCACCACCTTTCTTCTGGAGAGAGGAGCCCAAAACAGGATCCGAATAGAAATCAAGTAGATAGCCTTGCGTCCTGATGGCAGATTTGTCCTTTTATCTTTTCCCCAAGTTAGAGAAAGAAGGGAGACTTGGCAGAAAATGAGCAGTATTTGAATAATATTGAGCATGCATATGGACTCGATATAAACAACTGGTTTAAACCAGTATCTAACCTGAAATTATGCATCTCATTATCCAGATTCTAAGATACTGTATCAGAATTACAAAAGAGCTACATCACATATGCAGTCTTGTTTCTTTCTCTAGTTTGGGGGGTGATACAAGGGGGACTCTGACAGTGGGGTAATAGCCTTGTAATGACAGTCTTTGGAATCAAAGTTTGTCTGTCTTGTATCTTTTTTTAAAATTAGGGAGTTTTTATACACAAGCAAACTGAAGACCAGCCTTGCAAACATTTAATACTTCATGAAAATAATTTTCTTGGATGGAAACAGTGACAGACTTGTGTATCTCATTTCATTTTTGGCTGCAGAAAAATCAAAAACATTTCCTCATCATCTGTGCAAAAACGTTTTTTTTTCTTTTAACCAAATTTAACATGCTTGAATATTTTTTTCCTTGTATACTTTTCAAAAAACACACTTTGTTTATATACTGTCAGTTCTCTTTTCTTGATGTCAGCAATAATTGCTGAGTATTGCATACATTTATTTTAGTAAATTTCTTCAGGCTTTGAAATTGAAATACATTATTCACATCACATTTATTGATAAAAACTTTATTAGACAGGGGACACTGTTACCATGCTGGTAATTTTCAGGTGGTGCTCTAGCTATTGAATTAACAAATTAAAAGATCTGGTTTAGAAATTGTCAAATTGTGATGTGGATTGTGATGTGTAATGATTTTTGAATCATCTTCTCTATCAAAAATCATTTTTAGATAATAAAACTTCAGCTATTCAAGTTATAGACATTTAAGTCCATATAAGTGAGATTTTTTCATTCACCAAATCAAGATGTTTTTCTTATATGAAATGCATGCAAGACAAAAATGCTGAAACCACATGATAATGCATTGTGTTTTGGTGACTTAGAAAAGCTCTCCTCTATTTAGCTTGCCAGTATCTTTTGATCAAACTTGCTACATTATATTCTAAACTTAAACATTGTTGAATGATAGGGTGTTGGAGGTTGGCATTTTGGATGATAATGGGATCTTATATTCAATATTTTGCTGGTTCCCATAAACCAGATGGTCTACAGTACCTGTGTCTTAGTATAGTCAAACTAGTTGACCTGTTTAGTTTAGTGAATCCTACATTCTGATTTGCTATGCTGTTATGTCATTGATAGCAGAAACAGCAGAATTGATATTATGACAAGTCTAGCTTTTAGATAAGGATTTGGCAAAATTTCCAAGGTTTTTATTATCCCTATGACTTCCCAACTAGTTTGGTATATTAAGACTACTACTGCTCTACTTAGGGACTACCACCTTGCCAAGGCCTATTTGGGCTGTGGGATCTAGTATTAATTGGATTAGTAATATATATTAATATTCATGGGATAAAAATGGAATCTATTGTATTTTGGACTTAATTTGTTTATAATGATTCTTATAGCATTATCCTTTTTCATAAGGTGTTTCTTAGTTCACAGTGACTTGTTTTATCTAGTACTACAATATTTTTTGAATTTTGAAGAAGGTTGTCAAGAGCTTTGGACAGTATCTTTGGTACTCTTGTCATGGAGTGAATTGGCATGAATATTGTTTCTATGTAATAAACTTTGCCTTGTCTTCAACTCATGTGCCAATGATTGAAATGTTCATGAATGTCCAATACACACGACCTGATACGGTCCGATACGGACCGTATCAGGTCGTGAA
>OCZR010168442.1:0-25640 GCA_900234385.1 Anemonia viridis | reverse complement strand
TTTTATTTCTGACAAAACGAAAACACCGATTAATACAATATTCATTGCGTAGTTTATTGAACAAATTCGTCTCTTGATCGACAAAGATCAAATTGAATAAAGTAAGGGGAAAAGTGTGTTGAATGCTTTAGTACACAAATAAAGGTTTGTTTCTCTTTTTACGTAGTTCAGTTCAAAGCAGGAGGACTGTTTCAGTTCCGATGTCCTTTCGACTGTTGTAATGGATTAATACTTAGTCGAAGGACTAATACAATCTTGGACTTGACTGAAGTCTTTTCCAGCGTTAGAAATACACTGTTCCAGTTCATCAAGCTGAGTACGAATCTAAAGAAAACAACAATGAGAAGAGTTGGTATCACAATACAGCCCCACCCTGACGAGGAAAAGTCAAACTACTTGCCTTCTGCATACATCCACCGAAAAACTGCATAAAACACTTCTTGACTGCCGTCTTTTCAGCTGCGTTCTGCTTGCATGCCGCGAAGAACGGTTTGCAGATCTAGAAATAATCATTCAAACAAAAAAGCAAACTGAGGAAAAGGATTTATTCTGCTTTTGATTGTCGGGTAGGGGGGGATCAAGCAGTGCACCCCCTGGTTACGGCCCTGCAGGACTCTCCCTTTCATTCTGTTCTCTCTTTATAGGATTCTCAGTTGATTCTTGATCCTATTTTGTTTGTTTGTTTTTTGAGAACTTCCTTCTCTGTTATTCCAACATAGGACAATACCACAGACTGAGATTTTTTCAGCTTGTTGGTTAATATTTTCTTACATTTCTCTTCAAAAATGTTAATCTTTTTCGATGCTATGAACGTATGATTGATAATCCCTTTAAAGCTAGAGAAAGAGATGATTTATTTAACAAGATTTGATGGGGTTTTTAGTTCTTCTAACCAAAAAGAAGAGAATTGAATCATCGTCTCGCTTCACGAAAAAACAATGAATTTGAAATGTTTCTTTTTAAATATGTTTTTTTAAAAAGCAAAACTTTTCTTTAACAAATTACTTGTTCATAGATCTAAGCAAAGCTTATTTACTCGTATACAATACTCGACTGAAACTGACTGGGAGAGTTAATTGTAAATGAAATTGAAAAATACTTCAACTTCAAACAAAATTTTCCTTTTAATATCAAACTTTTAGAAATTAATAAAAACTTTTTATTTATTCATTTTTCATTAACTTCCTTTTTAAGAAAATTTTTTTGTAGTTATTTGAAGTGAACTACTTTTTATCTAAATTTTTAATCCGATCAAATTACAAAAAAAAAAATTTTTCATAAAGTTCGTACTGCAAAAGCTTCCAATATGCTTTTCAATTTCTGCTAAATGTCAACTTAGGAACAACTTTAAAATGAACTTACTTGTGCAGCTAGTTTGTTTGACGATGATTTGGCATATTTAGACTTCACGGTCCTTTCTCTTTCCTCTTGATGATCGAGGCGGTCCAAATCTTCTCGGAGTCCATAACCATGAACTGTTAAGGCCAACACCAGACACGTAAGAACAACTACTACGAGGATCTTCATCTCTGTCCAACTATAGGAAAATATTGCCTGGTTTAGTCAAGGCGAAATACTGTAACGTACTGTAGACACTGTTGTTCCTTAATAACAACGAGCAGTAAAGCTTGTATACTTATATACGAAGTGTCCAATCAGAATCAAAAATGGTCTTTGATTTATTTATCACAGTTCTAAGCCCTTAATCTCCAAATTTCCTCAATCTTAAGTATGCAAGCTTCAGATAGCAATACATGAATTAATAATCGCATCCAAATACCACAAGTAACTAGCATTCGTCAGAACTTTCTTTTACAATCTTGTCTTTATCGACACTGACGACATACCCTAATAACCAATTTTGTGGAAAGGATATTTTCGTTCCTATGTGGGAAAAATTGAATTGAGGTATTCATATATCCGGTATGAGTTAAACGAGTTCTACGGACTCGTGTTGATTTAGTTTATACCCGTTCTCATATCCTAAGAATTAGAGTGTAATAGGTATATCATGACACAGTAAGACATGCCACTGTATTCATTGGGTTGAATAACTATGAACGATACCAGAGCTCTGTGGGTGGGGTCAAAGCCATTTATTATATATGTAATAGGTATCCTGAAGGGGAAGGGAAGGCCATGTGTCATTCCCTTCTACATTACCTTTTTATTCATAAGTTAAGCTTCAGAAGATGTTGTATGGAAGAAAGTTAAATAAAATGTGTTCTCAAGAAAATTGAATAAGAAACCGATGAAACTTATCGCCCCAAAAGAGTTTATTCCTTAAACTGATCCCCTACTACAGATACTACAGTTGTATCGTAGCCTTATCTTAGCTCATCATGATAAGTAAGCCAAAGAGACCGACTTCAATGACCTCCTATGCAGGTTCATCCTTTAGGTTACTAAGTAAGGATCTTTTCTTCCTTGACTGATTAAATCTATCTTTCAGAACTGAGTTCATAGGTGTTACCCTATTATTGATAGTACCACAAAAACAAATGTTAAAAATAGAAAACAAAGAAATTACAATTCTAGAGGTAGTTTGCTGTACTTTACAGGCTTGTTGAATTGACGCTAACCCTTATGTCTGTAATGAAAATTGATGTATAACGAAAATCTGTAAAGATGCATACACTAACCGTATATTGAACAGAAGCGCATTACACTGATATACACACACATATTTTATATATATATCATAGATTTTGGTGAGATATCTGAATAAATATAATAACCACTAATTCATCTCCTGAGGATGGATGGCTCTGACGATCTACTGATTATGGAAACGTTTTATTTTTTCTCCTATATTTTTCCAATACTTCCTGGACAGATGTACTTAGTCAATCTGTGAGGTTGTTTTTACTTAACACGCAGTCAGTATTCACTTGTGGTTATAGATTACTTTTGTCCTTGTACATCTTGCATTTCTGATCTATTTTGAAGATCCTAATCGATGAAATTAAGATTTTCTAAACACAATATTGTGCACTCGTCCCTGCATGACGATTCTTCTGTCATCAGCTGGATTTGAAATATTTATGTGTGGTGAATGATGGGGGATATATTTTGAGATCTTGTTCTAGTCTTGTGAATTAGATATTCATAACCCTACCCATCCCCCATTTCTCCAGTTTCTATCGTCGTCTTTCTGACATGGATAGCTTGTTAAAGTTCTTGACAATCAAAATCACACCTTTGGTTACTTTCGCATAAAATAGGTGTTTCATGTATAAAGGAAAAATATTGTGCCTATTCTCTTTATCATAATAAGAGGCTGTATGGCTTGCAAACATCGCTAGGACATTGGCATATTTTAATGTGAAGTCCTGCAGAGAGTCTAATTCTCGTGTTATAATTCCCAAGAGTTGTCAAATGTTAGTCCCAATGATGGAGTATCCTAGTGCATTTATTACGACTCATCGGCAGACCAATCATCTATGTTGTCATGGCAAGCGATAAAGTTGGGGGAAAACACTTTTGTTTGTAGTAGAATTGAGAATACCAATTAACAGTTTGCCCTGAAGACCCGCCAAGTTCATTCTGAGTGAATACGTAAATTATTCATTGTTGGATTGAAGTTTGTGGGCGTTCGTTTAGGGTACAGATGGTCCTAATTATCTGTTCGATCAACACCTTTAATATTCACAAATACTAAGATATCCTCGGCTGAGTTGGCAATGAAACATAACAGTTCAAGAACTCAGTTAACCATAAAACCTAACCTATATAATATATACATTTTTAATAATTTTTTTCGAAAAGAAAAGGAATATTTGTTTGTAAGTTTTAGTTGCAATTTTTAGTAGTCAAGAACACCTGCGAATGGCAAAAAACTTCAACTTCGAATGTTTACGGGTTTTTTTCCTTTTTTATAGGCTATTTCATAAATTGGCGTTTTCTTTTTCTGTTTAGTTACGGGGGAAATTACGTAAGCAATGTAAAAGAGAGGTGGAAAAAGATTGTATAACAAGTGAAATAAAGAAGCGATAGAATCTTTGTCAAAGTTAATCAAAACCAAAAAAAAAAAAGAAAAAATGAATAGTAAAAAGTAAACAGAAAAATACAACATTTACACGTTGTCAATAATTCGGAATGCTTACCAAACGCATTGCATACCTTATTTTAGCTTTTTCCTTAACTTACTGAGTGTGATGTGGTAATGCTCCGAGCTGCGAAGAGGAACGACTAAACAGATTCTAAAGTCTTGATAACGCGTCAATACTAAGTAGACCAATTATGTACTAACAAAGCTCCTCTACCTCATGTTTCATTGGTTATAGGGTCTGGATGATTAATGGTAGTCGGTGACTAAATCAAAAATCAAATAACTAAATCAAAAGTCAAACAACGTCTGTTTACTTGTTTTGGAATGGGGTGGTAGTGTTAGTGCACTCGACTCTCCTTCCTTGCTTCCATTCCTCGACATGACGTTTGAGTAGAGTCGTTCCCTCGGTTTGAGGGTTTTGCACGAGTTCAATATTCTACGGGTTTTCCTCTTTGTAAAATGCAAAAGTGGTCCAACTAAACTCAACTCTGTTAGTTGAATTTATTCGTGCCCTAAGATCGTCACTCTGCCTAGTAATTTTCCATTCGATTTTATTATGGCAACCGCCTTTCTTGTAACGACTTTCTGAGCAATGTTTTTAGTTTGATTCTCATACACAAGAGCCCAAAAGGTTGGAAGCGTGTCTGAGTTCCAGCGTTACTATTAACATATTTCCATCTTATTATCATGATCTCAACTTAATCGATGTTTTCAGCAATTAATCCCGTAATCATTTTTTGAACAAGGTCTGTCCCTTGACCAATTATTGAGGTGATTCATTTACAAACATGGCAAACCACTCTATCCATGCGAATATTAATGACCACACTTATCGCAGGATCCATTCACATTTGTTGTCTTTTCATTAAATTTGAAGCGATTGCAAGGAAACGATTTTATTAAATAGCTAGCGTCGTTTCATTTACAAGCCGTTACCAGCTTGCATTAGAGTTCATTAGACGGCGCATGCACAACCCATGTACAACACTTTATACAACATGGTGAACTGCTTTGATTCTCATTCCCAGGTCCTACTCTTCTTTTGGTCTATACTGAGATATATGAACGGAGATTTTTTGAACCGCAGGCTCATTGCCTTACTACGTCATCTTTTTTCTTGGCACAACCTTACGAATTTAAGTGCGCAGTGCATAGTTTGTCAAAATCATTAATAATATATTTCTCTCACGAAAATATTTCTTTCACGTAAGATGAGGAAGTGTGCCACAGAGAAGTAGGTTTTATAGCATACCTAGAAACAGACAGTACAGTTACTATTGCAATGGGATTTTCAGTTTTAGGATATCATAAGGTTAGGAGGAGTACACTTACAGGATTGGTGGGTACCGCCCAGGTACTGACCGCGTCGATGACTTACTGATGTTTTGACCGCATCTTTAATAACTTCAACTCACAAACAATTTGAAATTGGATTGATTGATTGATTGATTGTTTATTTGTGACATCGAGAATTCTTTTGAATATGAGTTACCGTCAAACCCTTTTTTAAAATCTCTTTTTCCACAAGAATCCTCTTTGAATTCTTTTTCTGATACAAATGTTTGTACTCCTTTGGGAGTCACAAGATAATGGTGTTAATTAGACCAACAAAAGAAACTACGACTGAAAAGGATTCTGGTAGTAGGTTTATATCAAGTGAAATAAGGGGAATTCTCGGGGTATTAGAGCCTCATTTGACAACAAACAAACAAACAAAAGAGAAATGAAAAGAACTGTTATTGGAGCAAACTTCGTAACAACCTCCTTTAAATACATCTTTTGCTTTTAATGTTTTAAATATTCACGTCTCATCAACTTTAAGCTAAGGTTAATTTTTTAACATTATAAATAGGATTTCATTTACATTTATGCATTGAACACTTAATAAACAATAGCTAAACAAGTACGTCAGAACAGAATGCTTAATTCAGAATATGTACACAAAGGATGAGCATTCTTAAATAGGTTTATTATAATTTATTTCTTTAACTAGTTTGGAATTGTTTTGAGAATCCGAGGAAGCCGTGCTCCGTGCTAAGATCTATACCTTTGAGTGGGTTCCCTGTGTAGGTGATTTACAAGACAGGAGTCTCATAGTCGAGGGAACATCAAGTCTATAAAGCTCACTCGATCTCCTCCTGACTTGCAAATCCCGCTACAAAGATATCTGTTCTGTCATTCGACAGAAATCTATTACACATGCGCATTGAGTACAGGTAGAGGTTTGAACATGCGCAGTTGAGAAAACGCGTGTTTTAAAATGAAAGTTTAAGCATGCGCATTAACAACCACTTATTCATGTAAACAAAGTGGTTCGTGTCTTGCGGAGGAAACTCAAAGAATTGCGAAAGAAAATACAAGCAAAACACGCGCACAATACAAATAATTTTTGGACTCGGATTCTCTTAAAATAACTTAATGTGTCAGCAGAGTGCAAACATTATATCTGTGAAACACAAAATAGTATTTAGTACAAAATAGTGCTACTTTAACAATGGAAAACAAAGGATTTTGTATACATTAGTACAATTTTGTTCTACTAAAGTTTCACAGTTATACTGTTTGCACTCTACCTCTCTCAGCTTCGTCCAAAATTTATCCAGTGAAATAGGCAAGGCTTTATATTGGTATCTTCAGTAGATGTTTCACTAATTCCTACACTTTGACATTTTAAATGGCTATATGTGTTATATATAACGTGGAAAGGACTGGCCATTACTTTCCTTTGTGAGGGAGGGGTGGGCAGAAAAACTTATCCCGAACTAATATGTTTGTTTGTTTGTCTTGTTTTGCTTTGCTTTGTTTTTCTTTGCTTTGTAAAGAAAGCCCTATTCTTCCACACAAAGTAATGACCGTCCTGTTAATGTTACTGACATCTTGTGCCATAAGTTTTCATTTCGTTAAATACCCGCCCCAGTTGGTTCCCCTCAGTAATCTCGTAACCTTTCTTCTGCTAAAGCACTAGAACAGTTCAATAGTGCGCACGGAGGTCCATCACTTGAATAAAAATCCACAGAGCGCGCGTAGCCATGGGCTGGTCTCCATGGATACTCTGCTCCATGGCAACACTCGTCCGTACATGCCCATCTAGTATCTTGAGATGAAAAAATACGATGATCTGGAATGATTAAAAAAATGGAAATAGAATAAGATGAAAGGCATTTGATAGATGTATTGTAGCTACAAATAAATAGATGTATTACCTGTAGTATCTCGTGTGTCATGTGGATAACAACTGAGTTGTCCTGAGAGATGACAACACATGCTGTCCCTGGTATCACAGCACCTACTGAAGTCATCGCTTTGAATAACATATCCATCCCTGGGGAACAAATTTACCATTTTAATAAACCTGATATAATAGACATGTATACCTATTTCAAAAGAAGGCTGCCTGAGTTATGGGTGTGACTAGAATACCCTTGCAAGCACTACGCCTACATGCAATTAATTCATTCATTTGAAATATGTTTTCTTTACAGTGGAGAAAACTAGAGCTATTCTGCAGACTGACATGGAGAAAGACAATAGAAGAAAGGTCATTCCAAGATTCACGAATAGCTGGAATAACGTGTAATTCTGCTTCTTGTCATGTACAAACAGGTCAGTGTTGAGATATTCCGTGTTGTTTGTAGTTCAAGAAACCATGTAAAAAGGCCTCGGTTTCTCGTGTTAAAGTTTATACCCATAATTCCTTTCCGTCTTGAAATGTCCTTTCGTCTTTGTCGATGACAACCTTTTTGACACACGTGTACTATTTAAGCCAAGGTAGTTCTGAATGACTTGGAAGTGGGGCACAGGGTTCAAAACATGTTCAATAAATTAACATTGTGATTGAGGCAATGTTAGCTTTTAATCCAACATGATCAGTCAAGGTAAATATGTAATTATGTAATAACACTCACTCTTCAAAGCTTGGTAGGAGTCTTGTTGTGTCGCGGAATCCCTTAGCAAATGGATTGCTATAAATCTTTAATCTTGTGATCTAGTTCAAAACAGGATTAGATTATGTTAGATACTCATTAGCATTGCTTGTTTGGTTGGCACTGATCATCGCTATTATCAGGCTATGATTCAACGAAACAGTGTATACTTCATCTCAGTTCTGCATCTTTTCATACTCTTTAAGGGCCTTTTTAAGCAATTAATAGATTATATTTGTCTGATCCAATCGATGCTTTCGCGATAACGAACCCAAACCGAGAAGAACTGGAGCGAGAGAGTTTCTGCGGGAACCCAGGCTCCATGGACCGTGTTTTTTTATTATTTTTTAAATCTCTCTGATGTTAAGGGTTGGATGCTGGTGGGGACACAATTATCAACTGCGGTGGTCCAATCAGGTATAGACTCGAAAATATGACGTCAATACTATTATGATAAACGATTTCCGGGTCCAAAATTAAAAGCATTTTCAAACATTTTTTCTGGCATACAATTTCTTTAACAGTAGGATGGGATATCGTATTCCCCTTATTGGATACCTATAGGATACCAGCTCCTGCCCCACCCGGCTGATTTCTTTACAGTCTTCGAGAACTATCTCGTCCAGGAAATACTTATAAAGTTTAGAGGTCCGACATACCAAGTGGTTCTGATAGGCTGTTACCGCCATGAAGGCTGTCTCTGGAAATATGAACGAGTCAGACTTGTCTAGATCTTGTTCACAGTTCGTTTCAGAGGGGTTTTTAATCAGGTGTACTCGCGGCTGGTACTTGTGCATTGAGTTCAGGATGATCTAAGATCAAAAGATAACAGTTAATATTCTTATTCATTCAACCATTCCTTTTTCCACTTCCTTCCATTCTCCATTCATTCAATTCTCATTCATTAATTCATTTTAATTCCTTTCTCCCCCACATTCTTTCATTTCCATTCACTCAATTATTCATTAATCAGCATCGCCGGTTCGTTTGCTGTTTTTTTAAGGCTTGTTTTGTGACCTATTCACTTATCACTCAGAACCATTCAACCACTCAGACAAGTACAAATTACCATTCTAATTTTCGTGGACATAAATGTTCTAAATGACATTTCATATTGCGGAGATTGATTCTAGAAGCTGCCGTAACTAACGAAATTTCTTTGCGCAAAGTGTCTTGGCATTTGATTTACGACTGACATCTAAACTTACTTTTACTGGGAAACTCTTTGGCATAAAGAGCCTGGAGTAATTGCATGGCCTGAGAACTGCCTTTATCGAAAACTGGTACAATATGCACTAACTGACAAACAATAGCAAGGAGCTGATACCGGGGAAGTGTACGTGGAACATCACGTGAAATTAAAAAGAATGAAAGAAAAGAAAGAGAGGAGAGAAGAGGAGAGGAGAGGAGAGGAGAAAAGAAAAGAAACGACTGAAAAGAAAAGAAAAGAAAGGGAGAAAGTCAATTTAAAGTCGAAGGCAAAACAATTAAAACAGATGGGAAAAGAGGCAAGAAAAGAAAAGAAAAGAACTGATGGACGGAACTGAGACGCAATACAGATAGAAACGGGAAAGGAAAGCAAAACAGATGAGATGAGATTGATTCAGTGTACCATTCAGATCGGCCTGAGAAACATTACTCTCCACATTCTGAAAACATAGCACACAATTCACATATTTCGCATAGAAATTAAATATTTCTGACGGCTCGATGACCTTTGTTCTGGATCTATTTCTTGACGTTGTACTTTCTCTAACTTTGTCGCTCCCTTTCTGATTAGAAGACATGACAAAATTCGGAATCCAAACAACTTGAAGTTTTTTCTAAGATAAAAAAAGAAAGCCGAGGAAAGAGAAAGCCTTAAATCTAACAAGAGGAGATTTGGATGAAGATATTGTAAGTAAGACAAGATGATACAAGCAAAATGTGAAGAACGAGCGGAACACAAATTGAACCGACGACAAAGAAAAATTCAGATAAAAAGCAAGGAGAAACGACCAAAGATAAGAACATTTCGCATACAGATTGCTAATAATAAGCGCTTAAAACATAGTTGTTACGGCAGTGGTACTTCTAAAGGTACTTCTTATCAGCTGCTTCGGTCGGTCTTGATTAGTTGGCGATATGTCAAAAACATCGAAATTGAACGATGTGCCGGACCCCGTGTTCTATAGATTATATAATATATGTAATGTGGTAGAAACGCCGAAAACTTGATTAAATGAAAAATACGGAGAACATTCCTGTCTGATTGGAAATAAAACGAACAAATAAACAACTTATTCGAAGTATTTTCAGTAAAAAAGGCTGCAATTCCATTCTTTTTGGCTGACATACTAAATGCATGTAAAATACACAAGACCGCCATGATTCATCTTCTCTCTCTTGTCGTAAGGACTGGAAATCTCCAATTACAAAAAACAACCCGTCACACGATAAAAATAAGAACTAGTAGTAAAGAATGGTCGTTAGAATTAAGTTCAAATTGTGAAGAAAAAGCATTTCAATCAAAACTGCTTTAAATGATTTTTTTCTGAATACAACACTAAATGGGTTTTCCTGAAAATTGATACTTGTATAGTAGGACTCGTTGTTTTATCGAACAATGGCTTTATGTTTTAGAACCAAACCTGCTTTCTTTTCACTGATATCTTTCAATTAGAGCATTTTTTACAGACACAATTACCACACCACCTGATTTTAGGCTTTATTCTGGTTGATTTTCGAGGCACTTTTTTCACGTCTTTTCATCGCGGAAAAACAACGCATTTTTATTCTACATAAAAATAAAATAATTAACAATTCGAACTTCCGTTAATAAATATGAATATTAAAAATAGCACTGATTCTTTTCAGTCCTTAGGCTACGTTTGGTAAATTCTCATTTTGACTTTGATAGATTTTGAAATGACTTGGAGGAAACAGCCAAAGGTACTAAAATGTTGATCCAAGTTGTGACAAAACTGTGTTACTATTTGAAGATTACGTTTTCTTCTACCTTAGGCATAAATGGCCGAATGTGGCGCCATTGACATGGCTAAGCCGAGCGAAGTTCAAAGGTTTGATGTACCTGTTTGACAAAACGATCTTGACGGCCTTAAGAACCGGCTAATTGAATAAATACATATTAAGAATCTTTCGCTTCAATAATGGACGATAGTTTTGCCAAGGTTCTCTTTTCTAAGTGTCCCTAAACATACAAAAAAAACAGTCCAGATAACCTGTTCATGAAAAACATATTTGCACGCATTTACAGATTTGTTCGGTTTATTGGTTCAGGGATTTGAGAACCGATACTTATTTGTCATAGCACATTTTACAGACAAAATCTATTTTCAAACATTTTATGTGGAATATTTCTCGACCAGAGAACTCGTAGCACTTTTTGGTTTCTGTGTTTTTTGTTTCGTTTAAACTTTGCGTGAGGTTTCCAAGGTGAGTTTGGCGGGCGCGACAGAAATGATAGCAGGGTTTGTACACAAATGGCGGGAAAAATCTAACGTGGCGCGAAAGCCTTGACAGTAATCTGTATTGATTGCTTTATGGAAGACTTTTGCCTTCCTACTGCTAGCCCAAAAACAAACAGTATAGTAATTAAATCAGAACCATACGAGACGCAAACTAACATCTATGATAACGAAGTCACGGAACAAGATTTCAATGAAAACCACTCGCGTTTTTCCCATTCACTGACTGATTTCGCATTCAAATCCTTTCAGCTTTGGCAAGAGGGATATACTGAGATCCAAGTGGTCAGTATTCAAGATTTATGATGGTCTATTAAAAGTTTTACAGCTCCGTCTAATGCTTGAAGATATCATCAGGACATGTTGTTTGTTAACACTTTAGTTTGTCTAACGAGTTATAGGCTTTTCCGTTCTTATATTAGGACCTTTTTAGGGGATAAAATAGCTTTAAAACCCTGTCGCACGTGTAAGATGCTCGCAGATCGTGTTACATGCCCTCCCCTTTTTACCTCACTATGCAACTAAAAGGATCTCCTGCGCGGCTTTTAACAACCAGAACCCGACATAGCGACAAGAATTAGTGTCACAATATAATGACAGTTTTTATTGCATTTTTCCGCCCTTTTTTAAAGATGAAAAATTTCTATCAAAGTATTTTTCAAGAAAAGAAGAAGAAGAAAAACACCTGTTCTGAATACGCGATGAAAGGCAAAGTGTCGGATTTCTATACAAGTAAAACCACAAAGTGTGGAACGTTTCGTAGTGGATTGAGCCCAAACCATATCATGTTTAAGAAGATTAAATTGGCCTTTCAGGTGTTATTAAACTTTCTTTTGTGGCTCAGAAATGGCCTTTTTAGCTATCAGTTCAGTTGACAGATGTACCAGCGTCTCTAAGATCTTCGCTAACTAGATTATATAGATCCGAAAAATATCCCTGACACAGGAATCCCAATTATTGTAAAGCAAATCCTCCCGAGCCGTGATTCAATTTGGTGTCAGAAGATTGACTGTTCTTTACTTTCAAAGCGACCATTCCCTTGTTCAAAGAGCACAAACGAACCCCGGCCTAGCTTACTCTAAATTTGGAATCTTAAGAGAAAAAAAGAAGAACAAAAAATCCATAAAACTTAAAGGCTTCTTTTTCTTGTCAATATTTCGGTGTGTGTCAAATGGTGTGAGAATTTATCGAGGTAAATTTGTCTTTGTCGTGATTGGTTGAACAAATCCAAAGCGCTTGATAGGCTTCTCTTCAAATCGCTCGCCCTGGCTTGCTACTCGTCCAAATCACCAGCATGGTTTTTTAGACGTGACAAAAAGCCCACTAACTACTTACATTTCCGTTCGAGTCTTTAGGGTTGTTAGTAAGTTTTACTCTCTCGAACGACAACACCTGTCTGGCCAATTCCTCCCCAGTGAAGGGGGACTCGGGATGTGTGTAGACTCTCCGTGGTGGGGTGGGGTCGGCTTCACCAGCCACAAACCAAGCAGAGTCGGTGTAGGAATAGCGATGACGCTTGTTGTCCAAAGGAACGACATCCAGTACGACAGCATAGGTGTGATTGGGGTCTAACCCAGTAAATGACACCCTCAAGGGCGGGAACATGCGCCTGTAGAAAACAAACAAGACTCTGTTTGATATTATCTTGATGGACATGTATAAATATTTGTACATTTTGAACATTCATTGAACACTAAGATTTCGTGATATTTTTAATAGTATTGAACCTTAACGTCAATCAAATTGACTTTCTAATCTTGACTTTCGACATTGTCAAGAAAAACTTTATTTGAACTAATTTTACGCGATTCTGTAAATCTATCCTTTATTTTATCATTTGACTTCTAAGGCTCCGATTTTCTAGATGTTTCCTATCTGATTCATGCGTTTTTTTCTGAA
This sequence comes from Anemonia viridis, assembly GCA_900234385.1. Taxonomy (NCBI): domain Eukaryota; kingdom Metazoa; phylum Cnidaria; class Anthozoa; order Actiniaria; family Actiniidae; genus Anemonia; species Anemonia viridis. The sequence continues at coordinate 12,300 of OCZR010168442.1, read as the reverse complement.
TGAATTCTGCTAGTTCGAGAACACTTATTCAGTTTACCAAGCTATTTCGGTATTGACAAGCAATTTGTCGTTTGTTATTTCAACTCGTAGAAAGGTTCTCAAACGATGAAATATCTTCATTTACGCCATTGCTCTCCAACTCTCTATACTCGATATATATTACAGGTTTGTCGGGCCTTATTTCCGTGACTTACACCATTCTTATCTGGGAATTTATTTCTGGTGGAGCGAGGTGCATTTCTATTGTTTGTGCAGCTCGGAAGGCTGTTCTTGTCATTCCGGATAAATTGAGTCTATTCCGAGTGTGCCCAGATAACAGATCTACTCGATCAGCAAACATCCATACAGCGAGCCTACACCAATCCTGGTAATGCGTGTGTTTGTGTGTGTGTGTAAGAGAAAGGGCAATCAGAGATAGAAGAAAGGAGAAGGATGAAAGAAAGAAAGAATGGATGGAAGAAAGAAAGAATGGATGGAAGAAAGGAGAAAGATAGAAAGAAGGAAGGAAAGGAATAAAGATAGAAAGAAAACCAGCCTAAGGCTTTCAGTATTGAATGTAAATGAGAAATAAATGAATAAATAAATAAATAAATATAGAGCAAGGAAGGAAGGGAAGGGAGAAAGAGAAAAGAAAGAAAGAAGGAAAGACAGTGGGAGAGAAAAGGAAAGACGAAACTGGGAAAGAACGAGGGAAGAAAAGAACAAATTATGGAACAAACTAAATCTCGATAAGAATGAATGAACCATTAAAAAGGGAAAAATAGAAACGAGAGAAAAAAATAGAAGAGGAAAAAAAGCAATTCAAAATGCAAGAGAAAAAAAAAAGACAAACGAAAAGAAAAAAGGATGGAAAAAGAGAGAGAGAAAGAGAAAATCAAAATCAAAAATCAAAAGGAACAACTTGAAAATAAAAAGGATTGAACCAAAAAAACAGACTATCGACTGAATGAGCAAACAAATAAATAAATGAAAGAAGGATAAATAAGAAAGCAAGGTAAATAGGCTAATGGATGTACAATTATCGGTTTCTTTGATCACCACATGAAATGACTTAATTCTATTTACGCAATCCTCTTCTTCTCTGATAAAAGAACTTTTAAAAGAATAGACTACTACACGATTCTTAAGTCATAGACCATTTAAAACAAACATCTTGAATTAGTCCTGAATCATATTAGGAAGACTAGAAGTAAGAAGAGATTGGCTAGGGTTTGAGGAGTCGGGGGTTTGTATAAGGGAAAGATGTAGTAAAATCTTGGGGACATCTTTGATTCGAAATTTCAAAATAAAACCTAAAAAAAATCTTTAGCAATCTTTAAAAACGATTTATAATAAAAATCCTTTCTCAATTCAAGGTCCAACGATGAAAACAAAAGGGAAATAAAAGAGTGTAAAATAAAGGGATGGAGTTACACAACAAGAGCACCCCACATCAGCCCACAAGAAGAACATTCTCAGAAAAAAAAGATCGATGAAGGCAATATAAATAAGTAAGTCTTTGATTATATTTTTGAGTATTTTTTTGTCTGATGTGGTCTTTATCTCAAATGGTCGTATTTCTCTTAATAGGAAGCAAGGTTGTATTAAGATTATGGAATGATTAGAATATGTACACTTATCTTTATCATTTGATCTTTATTGGTTGATAGCCGTCAATAATGTAATAATATCGGTATTATGTACACCACTACAATTAGGTAGTTGGTTTTATCTCTATTCTATGAGAGCATGCAAATGGATTTCTGAACTTCTAATGTTGCCAAATCGAATTGTTGATGTTTTAGTTTGAAACGGGTTTTTTTGTTATGAAACAGATGTAGACTTGTAGCCCGCCTTCACCATTGAATACCCTAATTTTTTTGATCATGATATTTATATAGCGTAAGTAGGTTCCTAGCTATGACCGATGTCATTGATGCGGGTATTATTCCGTTATCGTTGGTTGTTTCTTCCCGGTTCTCTTTATTAGTACAATGGTAGTGATTATTACCCTGTCTGTGATGGGATTAGACTTCGCGTATATACTTCCCACATACTGTATACTTGTCAACAAAACCAAAATCGTTCAGTGAGTTCTGATGCACAAGTTCACCGTCTGACACCATTTCAACTATTGGCCTCGGCGTTTAAAACAAACTCTAGTTTAGGATAACATTAATCGTGCAAGCTATTGAAATGCACTATTCTTTTCTTTGACGCATAATCCGTAAGCTGACTTTCCTGACGTACTTAAGTTGGCCATTAAGTAATGGTTCTAATAGGGCATCCTTCCTGTTTGGCCTCCTTTACTTGTCAGAGAATCGACGAACAGCCTCTCAAAAGCCGATGAACTGTGACAGCACTTAGAAGGCTTAGTGCGCTAACAAACGTTAACAAACGCTTTTCACTATTATCAGTTACGTCACATCATTGGAGTGAGCCGGTTCGTGTGCGTAAGAAGATAGATCTACTAACACCGCAGGATGGTAGAATGCGCACGCGCAGAAGTGGCTCACTATGTGGCCATCTCAATATATCATCTTTAGTTTCTATTCTCGTTAAATCTTGCAAAGTCGTAAAAAAACTGTTGAAAGGAAGGGGACATAAGACAAAACTTTCGCATCTTACACAAACGTTAATTCAAGGGTACTAAGTCTTGCGAGCTCAAAACCTTTTTTCAACCTTGAGATTTTTTCAAAAGTTGGATATTCCTTCGTGCTGTTTTATTATAATAATAGTAATTGATATTAATCATCATCATCGTCGACCGAAAAAAAACCCTAATTGCTGTATAATGACCACCAAAACTGAACACGGAATTTTCCTTGAAAATCATCACCCGTAACTCAGGATTTGAAGCATATCATTTTACTCAGCCAATTATCTGAAGCTCACGACAACTTCTTACAATTATAATAGAAGAATCCCAAAGTAACCTTCCAATTGAACGAGGCCCTGGTATTTCATTAGGTAATACAGTCCTACGACAATAAAGCCATATTTTCAATTTGCCTCCTAACTTCTTCCGCCAAAACAATTATGTTGTAAGGTTTGTTTTTCAAGATGAATGAGTATCTTTTTTAATGCACTCTAGCTAGGGCTAATTGCCAAACTTTATTGTTATCATTTAGAGTTTTTCACTTTCTATCGCAGGCAATTACCGCCGACTCAAAGGAATGCGCAGCAATCAATTAAGAGTTCAGGTTCAGGTCTATTGCATTAGTGGACCAGCTATTCTCAAATGCATTATATAAATGCAATTATTGGTTTTATCGTATAATGTGTTCATAACTGGTGGGATAGGTTTGGATAAAGCGCTTCAATTCACATGAGTCCACAATTGACTCAAGTCAGTTTACCTAGAGTCGTTTGACAAATTATCAATGACAATTAATACAAAACACCCCATGCTAAGCCAGGGTCACGAACAAATCCGGCCTGACAAAATGAGAAAAAAATTCCTGAATTCTTGCACTCCTTTTGACCCCTCATTTTCTCCGCAAGTAGGATATTCCTTCTCCAAAAAGCGGGGATAACTTTCCCACCTTCACTAAAAGTATCGTTAGAGATTTAGCTAAGCAGAAAGGGAAAAAACCAAGTCAGAAACAGGATCACTTTCCCAGTGGGCGTAACCTGTAAAAGTACTTCACTTGCGCAAAGAAGAAAGGTTCAAAAGAGGGAAAAAAGGCGTTGTAGGTGGAAGAAATTAGAAGTTAGAAACTACAATCATTAAGTGAATACTTTCGATACCTTGTTCGTTGGATTGAAATATAGATTACAAAGGGCCAGTAGTCGGGAAAACACAAAATATATACACTAAATAATAAACGATGTCTGTAAATAATAGATTTAGTGAATAGCCTTTATTGGTGAAATATATCCCCCCATTATCGATATAGAAACGTACATCTCTTTGTGAAAAGTATGGCAGGAATGTGATGGCTCTGTTGACTTCAGTGGTATATACCAGCATCTTCCCATCACTACTGACCACATTAATTATAGGATGACTCGTAAACAATCATCATTTTTGTTAACTTGTGTGTTCAATATATCTAAGAGGCTGTAGAGTGTGTTAGAAAAAGGATTTTCGTATCCTGTCTTACTGGACATTAAAGCTTAAAGAGCTCGCCCTTACAGTAGAAGCAACTCCCCGGTGAATGATGTGAATGCATCAGTTTGGACTTCTGATTTTCTATGTTAACAAAACAACGTCTTCTAGAATAACCAACACACCATTCTTTATCGCATTGAGGCAAAATTACGATCTGAGTTTTTTTCGTCTTTTCGGGCCAAATTAGCGGCTACACTTTAGTGAAAAAAAAAAGACTGTTCTTTTGTCAGATCGCTGGCGCGTTGTAAGAATGTCACACCGCACACTACTTAGAATTCTAACTTTTCGTGCAGAGATATTAACCTCATAAGTAAATGATCACCAATTCTTTGTCAAAAGGCGAACAGAAGTATTAATTCCGAGGTATGAAAAACAGTTGATTGTCAGTAAATTACATGTCCATTGATTGTTAGTTGGATTCACTTGCTTGCCGACTGATCTAGTCAGTCTTTGTCAAAAAGTGAAATTAATAAAAGAGGGCACTAGGGAATTAGGTTATAGAGAGTCCATCTTGTTTTGACAGTCCTCCAACAGACATTAGTCTACACATAAGACAATTCCAATCATTGGTTCCCAGAAAAAACAAAATTGGATAAGCTTTTTACAAAGTAATGCAGTCCATGTGAAGGATTTATCAAGAAATTAATAAAATGATAGCAATAAACTTGTCTAGATTTAGGATTTTTACGCTAATAAACTTCAATAATCCCTAAGACTTGAACGTTCGAGAGTAAGGAACGCTCACACTACTAATTTATCTCTCTAGGAATAAGTCAAAAATGACATGACTGAAAAAGGCGCGCGTGTATGGGAAAGGTAATCACGAATGGTATTGTTGTTTGCAACACGCTGCGGTTAGCGTATGGTGCGGCAAAAATGGGCTGGAAAAATAAAAAGGATGAAAGGTGATCAACAAAGAAGCAAATAAAGAAAAACACTTGATACGGGCTGGAAGTGGCGGGCGCCTGTCTTTAGTGGACGTTAAAGACCATAAACCGCAAAAATATTGTTCAAACCAAATCCTTTTGCAATGTCTTTACCAGTGGTACTTGAGACAGGAAGATATGGTTTGATTAGAACTAAAAGCTATCGTATACTAAATTAAAAACATTCAAAATTTGGATCTTCAAGATGATTTTCTTGATCGAAAAGCGTTTGATATACCGACAAAAAATATTTTTAGGAATAGCAGTTTCTTTTTTATTATTGAATATTTGCTCGTAAGTCCGTTTTCGAAAAACAGTTTTCCTCTCAATTGCATTTCAGGTGTGTGAGCGAGTCTGATTCTTTGTTTCAGGGTCTTTATTACTCTCAGTTAGAAAGTACTTGGAAAAGATCTGAGATATCTATTCATGATTGTCGGTAGTGAATGGGACTCTGTAATACTCGAGTACATCTTTCTTTCTCAAAGCCAGTGTTGCCTTACTGACCAAGGTCTATGGTGGATTTACACTTGACACAAGTTCACATTGACTACTTTCCAAATTAACTACTTTTCCATCACATTCAACTCCTTTCTCACTCTCTTTTTTTCCTTTTCTGACCAACAAGGCTTTAGTATTTATACACACAACCTTTTCCATTCAAATGTTTAATTTAGCAGCAACTGTTTTTGAAGATAATTGAAAATTCTCGTTTTAAGCAGGTAATGTGTTTCAAAACTGACAGGCCATTCTCTTTTTTAAGGCAGAGCAGAGCAAGGCCGTTTTAGACGGTTTCGAATTTCCCTTTTTGTTCGAGGACGTGTTGTTTCTCCTAACTATACCACATCCCAGCCCAACAATAGCTGAGCTAGCAAATCCGTTTCCCCCCCACAATTTTCTGGTGTCCAAATCATGGAATTGAACTCTGCGGTATCATCTCTTCTCGTGGCTTTCTTGCTTTACTATGCTGGGATATTCGATTTCTTCATCACTTCTGGGCCAATCACTCGTTGTCCTCTGGCATAACGTGTTAAATAGCCCAAAACATTACAGTCTGAGAGTCTAAGTAGCATCTCTGCGGAATCCAATTATTGCAAACTTACGGCCAATAGATTTGACCAGAAAAAAAACTTTTCTAAAATACTGATAAGAAAGACAATAAAAGAAAAATCACAGAAAAAGCTTTGAGTCGGGTAATTGTTCTGAATGGAACGTTTTCTTCTACTTTATTTTGAAGTTTCTTTCTTCGAGAAAAAGAAAGTTGAATGACGACAATTTAGTCCATTCTTTTCATATTGCTTGGTCGATTTTCTTCAAGAATCTGAAGATATTTTTTGTATTGTTCGTTCGATACGAACGCATCGTCTGCACTTGATGTCAAAACAAAAACCTCAGACACTGAAGCATTTCAAACATGGCATTGTAAAGACGGAAAAGAACAACTACATACAAGGCCCCGAGAAACCAGAGCCGAGCAATCGCTAACAAGGACATTTCTTGGCTTTTCCTTTGTCTCAGTTCCTGATTAGATCAAACGCAAAGTTAAGACATGAATAGCAAAAATCTGTTATTCTTTTATCATCGCTTCTTGATGGGACCAAAATTGGTCGCGAAAAACGAATCTCGGTGGATCTTTTGTCAACGGACCTGCGAAGATTTGTAGTCTTGTAGTGAAGTTTAAACAAGGCTTCTGAGAAATGAAATTCCTTTTTTTTTACGCATTGTAAAGACTTTCTATTCTTTTTCTTGGCGGGAGACTTTCACCCCTAATAATCAGCTATTTTAGGATTTAAATTAGTAACTCGGCACGCGCCAGAAAGGAGTTGAAAAGTTCAATTACTGTGTCGTTTACAGGTAGCGATTCAACGCTGTTTATCAACATCACCTTAGAGTTGTTTTTGTTGGAACAAGAGAAGGGTTCGAAAAGCACGAGACAGCGGTGAAAGAGTGCGGCGCGCTTTTGGTTTTCAAAGAATATGAAAGAGCGTGGAGCTGGAGTTGAAATTCTAGAAGCAGATCTTGTGTTTTCACTGGTTTTCAACTATGAATAGCTCATGTGTCAATGCTTTCGAAAAAGCCTTCATCACCAGAAAACCACAGGGCTATACAATTTCAAACAATTGGGAGAATGACTTAAGCCATTTTATACTCCTATCTTTCCCAAATCCGTTAACAAAGCTATGTCCGATATATACGCTATTTGCAGCGCTTCAACTCTGAGATTTTTTTCAGGCAATCTAGTTTATATGAACTATTTTTCTAACAGTTTCCTGATTTTCGTAAGATCGTTGATTAGAAACCGCAACGTGGTCAGAAAAAAATATTCTTTGGATAGTCCCTAACCCAATACTTGTAGCTAAACCCAAACTCCAGACGAAAAGCGCTCAGGTTCAGTGACTGAGGTAGATAGAGATCGCATTTTGTAGTGTTTTGGAATTGTCGACACTGGGCCACGATAATAAAATAAAACTTAGCGAAAAACCTTTTGAAGCCAAATATCAGATTTAACTGAGACAATGAAGTATACTATGAAGGACTCGTACTACGGGACATCTCCTATAAAAACATTCCTCATCACAACTACAAAAGTCTGTGTAAACAAAACCATTCGAGAGAAAATGGAAAAGGTTTTATGATGAGATGAAAAGATCCTTTCCAACCACTTTTTCCCGTTGGAATTTTATCCAAAGGTCATTCACCTTTTGTATCTAAGTATAATTACCACTAGCTGGCTCTAGATGACCTCACTTAAGCTGTGGCTTTAGTGGCCAAGAACACCGTTAAATAGCTTGATAGGTACACATACCTTCCGCTCTTGGTTATAATCATTTCTGTGCCCAAGCGATAGAAACATTCCCAGAGCTCTCTGCCTTCCAGGATGGCCTGGGGCTTTCTTTTCTCTTCTACGGCTTCGTAGTTGAGTAGTTTCCGCTTCTTGCTCGACGAAGGGCACGGGGCGCCTTCTTCAGAGGGTTCTTTAACCATGTTGTCATCAACTTGTCCACACTCAGCTTCGCTCCCTGCGGATATATGAGTAGCATTTCCTTTAGTGACCTATAATTGCACAAATCTACCCCGCTCATGTAGGTGCTATATCTTGATACACTTGGACTAGATATTACATTCTTCACTTAGATCAGCCTATATCTTAGAGTAGATTCATTTTTGTTATTATTAATATTGACTATCTGAGGGCTGCAAGGTTGTGCACAGAGGAAGTATGGCTTAGAATACTTAACTGACCTTGGTCGACCAGGGAGGCGATGGAAAAAGCCTTGGCCTTTGTACTCAACAGAGTTCTCTTTGCTGTTACTGAAGCCATTTATAGTAAGGGGTTATCTAACCCAGAGTTTGTAAGAAGCAGTGAGTAGTGGAGCGTTACCGCACGACCCGGTGACCAACAGCTGAGCAAGGGAGTAGTGTTTCAGCCAGCCCGCTCACTGACAAACTGACCAGCATGTAAAAGGCAAAACGGTGAAGTAATAAGTGAATTCTAGCCATGGCAAACAATCAATTAAGGAGACCTTTTAACTGAGCGTCGTGTCGTCGCCAGAAACTCTCTGTTCTGTGATTGGACAAGAAAACAAACAGCTGAAAGGCAAATATTGTCATCTGTCGATCACGTGACGAAACCACGCCTCTCGTGGGTTTTATGACAAGGAAAATCCAAAATCGCAATCGTAAAAGTGAAACAGAACAAATTGCTGGTGGGATTTCAAACTTGACCTACTTATAGAAAATGTTTTTGATTGTGAAAAAAATTCCAGGCTGTTTAAGTCATCACGGTAGGTTATTTATCAGTGTAACTTCCACTATCAATTAGCACTTATTAAATCGATCGAAAATCAATTATCACGCCTAGTGTTTATACGGGACAGCAGTGCGCGGAACTGTTGCTTCACGGTCGACGCCGAGATTCCTGAGTCATGGCAGTTTTCTAGTGATGTAATACGTATCTGCTTCCTGCGAAACCGTCGACGAGAGTTGATGAGTCTAAGGACGTCGGGCCATGACTTTTTCTTATCGCCCCTTGCCTTTTGATATCAACTCGTGACGTGTACAGACATAGTGTTGAGTTGATTCTCACAACCACTTGGCCAGAAACCTTCAAGTGCCATAATTCACATGCTTAATACCAGACCCTCGACAACACAACAACAATTTGTTTCTTTTTCACGAATCAGAAAATTTCATCAATGGGCAAAGTTAATGCATCGGCTTTCCGCATCTATATCATCAACTGTCCATGTGTTTTGCTAGCATTATATACAAAGATATATACGATTTTTTTAAAAAAAATCCTGTCCATACTTACATCTCAAAGTTCCAGACTTCAGGCGCCAGAAATGAGTAAATAGATAGGTCAACTTCCATCACTTTCTCACTCAAAGCTCCACAAATGCTACTTTCTAAGAGGCGCTTGCTTTTGAACTTGTCGCGAGCACGTTTAAGCAGATATCATCGCCGGCCAAGAACTTCCATAACTCAGTATTTCATTCTCACATATTCAGCTTCGCCAGTGCAAATAAATATCTTATCGTAAATATATTATTTTCAATCCTTATATGAACAAGAATCCTAGAATAAGGCAAGGACGTTTCTTTGTCCAAGAAGCGCCGTTTTTTTGTGGTTTTGGAAGCGAAGATGCAAATATAATTGAAATGCAAATGAACGTGTTGCAAACAATAAGGAAAGATAGGTGAACGGTGTAGGGTTTCCCTTTCTGCGACGAAAACGTATACACTACTGGGGCTGGAGTATCAAAGTTTGGGCATTGAATTCTGCTCCAGAACCACTTGAAACTCAAATAGGTGAACTCCTAGACAACGATTTGAACTTTAATGTATCGGTTCTAGGAAAGTGATGATAGCGAATAATGGAAGTCTAGTGAGTCATGACTATTGTGTAATATAGACGCACTAACAAAACAATGATTTCATAGTGAAGATGTTTGACAGAAGATGACTTCCTGTTTGTATTTGTTGTTTTTATTGTTCGACATTTTATGCTGTCGACAAGTATATTTACAGTAGTTTGATGGCCTTGGCCAGGGAACCTTTGACAGTCAACTTTCCCACGGCTAAATACACAGAATGCGCGAAAGTAGGTTCGCGATTAAACATAGTTATTATGTAAGAGCAATTAAACGAAAGAAACAAACTAATAAGGGAGAACAATTACGTAGATGGCAACGGTTATCCTATCTGTCCTACCAGTAATCAGGCATTTACATCCTTCCCACAACCTTTTCAGTTGCGCAAAACAATTCGTGCGCTGTAGAATTGTTAGGTAGAATTCAGTGACAGTAATAATAGTGTTTGCCTTTTCATTCTTGTGCAGGAATCCTAAACGTTTCGCAAAACAAAAGAGGCTCTTAAACAAGCCATTTACAAAGTTGTTGTTGTAGTTTAATCGCTCCTTGGACTGGCGGTGGGCGCCCGTCGGGCTGACTTGCACATCCCGGGGATATATTTGTGCCTAGTGACCACGAGGATAGTGTTGAACAGTGAAACAGTTTCAAATTTCACGAGCATGTGTGAGGATAGCCATCAATAGTTTAATCTATTGTATCTTTTTCTTGGTCTTTTAGTCGACTTTTGTGGAATTAACTCATCATATCAGTTGGTGTGTCTGGTTGACAGGAACTCTTTGACTGCTTGTGACTTACTTGTCACAACCTTCTTAATATATGCAGTGTTAATTGTTATTTCAAAAATTACACTTTCGTCTTAAAGTTGGTTTTGACAAGCGCTCCAAGAATAAGAAGGGAACTTATTTCACTTAATAAATTTGTGTTTGTGGGCATAAGAGAAAAACTGATAGGAAGAGTGAAGTTTCCCTTGAAGCAAAAACAGTAATCCCTTCCCTTGACATGGCTAATTTCAGTGACAGCAGCAGCAGCTAGTTTCTGGTGAAAGACGTGTGTGTGAGGTGGAAGACTGTTTTACTCCGTGTTTGGCAGTAACATCAACACTACAGTTGCGAAGGAGAATGTCCTTGACAACTCCCATCAAACTTCAGGGTGGAATTTGCAAAAGGAACAGGAACTGAACCCTTGTATTTTATCTCAGGTTCCTGGGCTAATATGATGAGAAAACCAGTTGTTATTGCAGTCCTTGTTATAGTATATCCTTATACCTCCTCCAGGAGAGAGAGACTGCTCTCCCGTTGTGGTCATAGATGATTTTAAAGAAACCACTACTCCAGTTAGTTTGTTTGTTATCAAGTGTACCTTCATAGTTGGGAGGTCAGAGTACTAAGTCACTCCTTGGTGCTAGGATTATTAGATGGAACAAGCATGTTATAGCCATGATCTCCACCTACTCACCTACTCCACCACACTCACTCACATACACGCACGCACGCACTTTACCGATGAATAAGGAATATTATTGGATCTTGGTTGGATTTTACAAACTGACCGCTGTCATAGGTTACTCTTGTCACATCAACCAACATGGCCGCCATGTCAAGCAATACCGCATGCTTTTTTAGACCATTGGTTACCATTAGAAATCCATTCGCATTCATCTGAAATTATTTAGTCATATTATAAAAAGTTCCCACGCCGCCATTAGGATTTATTTGCAAATGATTATTTTGATAAAATTAGCAAGTGTTGACAAGTATTCCAAGACTATTGTTTATCTGTTTATCGACAATCATTGATTGACTTGTGTTTGCACAACTTACTAAAAGTATGCACTTCAAATGTCAAAACACTAAACAAAGTACATGTGTATTTTGGAGTCATTTGAAGAGTACACAAATATGTACATTCTTTCTATGAGAAACGTAAAAAGGGCTGCATAAAACAGCGGACTGCATGCCATATTGAACGCATGCGCACTTGGGCAGGATGTATATATAGGTATATGTAGTATAAGAACCACGCACTTATAACTACTAGTTGAAGTACAGATGTCTCCGTGCGTTATTCAAGTTTCATGAGTGTGTTCAGGAGAGCGGAAGCCAGAAGAGTCATGTTACCACAGGAAGACCAAAATTAGTATTTTTGCCCTGAGTATCAAGTGACAGATTTCTGGATGTGGGATGAGGAATGAAGTGGGTTGTGGAATCATTGATTTATGGATCACTTATAAAATTATTTTTTAGGCCAAAAAATATAATTCGTGTCATAAACCATTTCATTTTCTCTCAGTATCATTTTGGTGTCATTGTTATTTGCATTTGTTTTCTTGCTGAACTCGCGCTTAACTGGAAATAAGGGATTGTGCAATAAGTATCAGGAGGGGGGGGGGGCGAAAAACTAGAGTAATCTAG
>OCZR010168181.1:0-10711 GCA_900234385.1 Anemonia viridis | reverse complement strand
GGGGAGAGGGTTTTGGTCTTGTAGAATAGTGTGGTACTGAGGTAGGAGATGATTCCTTATGACCTGGAACATAAACAGAGGATTGGTAAAGTCAGTCTAAGGCCAACAAGGCCTACATGGCCGGAGCTTATCTCGGTTTCCTTTGCGTGAAGCGACATGGAGTATTGCTACCCCCCCCCTGAATGGGACGCTAGCCCATCGCAGGGTACCCCCCAACATGCCAGGTTGCCCTGACAATTCGTTGGATTTATACACCCGGGAGAAGTGAGGCAACGTGAAAGTAAAGCATCTTGCCCAAGGACACAACGCAACCGCCCAAGCCGGGAATCAAACCCGAGCCAGTTGACCCAGAGTCCGACCCACGGACCACTAGGCCACCATGCCTTCACCACAGAGGATTGGAAGGGGGAAAACAGTTGCATAAATGCGTTTAGCTTTCTTATATACACTCTAATGTTTTACTTGGAAACACAACTAAAAGTTAACAGGGCCTTAAACTTTTCGCTTTATATCATTCGGTGGTTTATGTGAGCAGCTGGACCCGGATATACACCATATTAGCTCTATACCAGTGACGTGACATACTGTATTTTCCAGATCCTCACAAATGAAGATATGATGACGTCACTTCCGATGTTTTCGCGCTCATTTCAACGCGCGTTGCGACAACAAGCCGAAATCAGTCATTTTTTGTTTCATTATAATAAAAAAATACACTTTGGCTTGAAAATATGAAGGTCATCTTCTCATTGTGAAAAATTATTTCGCCACTCGAAGCAGATAAGCTACATATCTATATATCTTTTATTAGCTTTACAAAGTCTCAGTCGTGTTTTATTCGACCACAGCGAATCCTAATCGTTTTGATTTATACGATAAATTGTGTCGAAAAAAGTGAGAAAAATCGACGAAACGTAGGTAATTTTGAGGGCGCACGCACACGCATCCACGCCATCAACAAATCAATCAAAACGCTCTTTTGGTAAAACTGATATTTGCAATGAATTACTATAATTTAGACACCACTCACCTCATTGAGCTTATTCGTGCTGGCAATAACACTATCTGCATTACTGGCAGAGTTGTACACATTCTGGTTATCCAAATACAACGAAGCGACTTCAGCAAACATCCTAAAAGACAGCGCTCTGGTATTACCGTTGGCACTGCTCACTAACGCTACGAGAAGTGGTAAAATATGCACTGATACCGAGTCGGCAAACTCTAGAAGAAGAGGTGGATGTTGTGTAATGCATTCTATTATAGAAAGAACAACATATGTAAGGTCTTCTTCTGCACTAGGACCGGTAGCTGTACCAAGGCTTGTGTTACCACCGTCGATGGACTTGACATGGGTAAGGAGTAGACCAATGTCAGATAAAAAGCCGTTGGTGATGATCAAAGTTCTGAACGCGTGGCTTGTGATAAGATGTAAGATGACTGGCAGGTTTGGGAGGTGGAGGCGTAGCTGTTTTGTTTGAGGTGCTGACGGGTGACGGCGACCCTCCACGGCATTCAGAGATGACAATACGTTTTCCAGGATATTTAGTGCGCCTTCTACCAAACATTCCACGCATTTTTGAAGACAGTGCATGAGATATTGATGCGTCTCAGGCACTTCGCCTTTGATTGGAGTACCCCGCTTTTGGTCTTTTTCAATATGCAGGATAAGTCTGGCTTGGCAACACATTAGTAAAACGTCTTGATTACACTGTATCAACGATACCAGTAGAAGGAATGCCTTGCCTCGAACAACAGCAGAATGGCTATCAAAAATACACATCACTTTACTAATGACATCTTTCTCTTGGATAAGTCGCTTTGCCTGGGGTTTAGTTAAGATAAGGCTTGCAAACATAGTCACGATAGCTTGCTGTACTTGGGGTATTCCACTAGATAGTGCATCTTGTACGGCTCTGGAGCCTGCTTTTTCCACCACGTACTGAAAGACACCAACTGAATGACAAGTAAGGCGACACAGGGCAGATATAGCAGTTACTTTCTGGTTGTCGACGGTGCAGTGTGTGAACAGCTTCCATAACAGCTGAAACGTAATATAAATAATTCATTTTACTAACAATGCTTCTAAACAACATGGATAGTCTTCTTGATGAAGGAGGCATTGGCGAGCGGACGTCAGTCAAGGATTTCCGTAACATCTCGGCAGCCCAACAAGGAACACGAGCACCGCCATGATGAAGGACTCTTTAGTCCATCCATTTTCCGCCAAACAGATCCCCGGATAATGCTTTCGCTCTTTATCAACGAAAATGTAAGCGCGCGATTCAGAAATACGCGCCATACTTTGCGCGAAATGAAATAGAAATCCTTCAATATGAACAACAACTTCAACAGTCACGTTTTTGTTTTGCTTCGCTCATGATATTGTGGGTCTCAGAGAGCTTGACCTGGGGCAATTAGTCCAAGTTCTATCTTACCTGTGAAGTATCATTAGCTGCGAACCTTGCGCAATGTCTTCCATGGGTAGATGCGACATTATCTATTGTCTTTGCTGCAAAGTGCTGCACATGGATGTCTTCTCCGTCGTGCAAACATCTTGTTATGATAACAAAGGTAATGGCTGAAAAAAGATAATCAATTTTCAAATAAATCAAATAATTTAAAATAGACGGGCCTCAGCGGCATTACCATAATTGGTCCTTCTAACTCTAACTGAGGATGGCAGATAAGATGATCTGCTATTTGGGACATCATTTTAATTTTTAGAAAGCGGGCACACTCACCACTACCAACTTATGCTTTTTCTCAAATTATACAATTACTGTAAAATAAAAGATCATTAATTTTTGGAGTAAATACTCCAGATTTCTGGCTACCACGCACAAGGGTTTTCAAGACAGGGGTTTGTGCTAAAGTAGGTACTTAAGAAATTATTCAAGGAGTTTTCCAAGGTGTATTCAAATAAATAAAATAAATAAATAAATAAAATAAAGATGATAAAGTATAATAAATTTATTTCTACCTGGAACATCCCATTTTGCAATTTGTCTGTTTTCCGTTTCTTCTTGTGTTGAGGCATAAAACAGAAACTCCCCTAGTGCTGGGACCAGATTTTGCTTGAGCTGTGTATTACGAAAGTTATCCCTGATAACTTCAGTTAACACCGTAAACACTTCTGTCATGTTGAAATCCTCCGAGATCAAGGTAGCTGATCCAGCAAGCAAGCCAAGACAATAACCTAGTCATGAAGAAACATAATAAACATCTTTGTTAAGGTGGCCCTGGGCACAGGCTTTTGAATGTCTTGGAAGAGACGTTAGGAAAGTCTTATTCCTACTAGAATTAACTGGGAGAAGGTATATACAAATATTCAAAAAATAACTATAGATGTGAAGCTTAGATGGTTTCATTATAGGTTTTTAATGAACATTCTGTATGTTAACAAACATTTGTTTAGATTCAAGAAAATAGATTCACCATTATGTATGTATTGTAAAAGAGAAATAGAAACTATAGAGAAACTATAGAGAGTCCCCTTTTAATGCACAATCAAATAGACCACTTACATGACGTCAAAGCAGCTCAATTTGGAGAAAACAAAAGAATTTCAGACTCCTGAGAATTGGAATTTATTGTTCTGTCCTCCAAATTGAGCTGCATTCTGCAGTGCTACAAGGAACACAACGATCAAGGAATACACCAATATTATTATCCTTGACCAGAAGCTCTTTCTTACCAATTCTTGCTTTCAAATCAACAGAGAATCCATTCTTGACTTGATATAACATTGAAGACACCAAATCAGACTCAAAAATCATGTTAGCAATGTCACCATGGCGACATAACGGTGCCAGGTATGCGGCAGTATGGAGTTTACTGCGCTGAACAAAACTAGCATTACCACTTGACTTTTGATTAGGTGAGAATAATGCTTCTATTGACTTTAAATGTTCTGTAATATCTTCATCAGAAAGATGAAGGAGTTCTTCAGGCTTGACGGCTTGACAGCACAAAGCCTTTGGATCAAATCTCGGTAATGACATCTTCTTGATTTTAAGATTATCAATAATAGGAGTTACGACAAAATCAGAAGGATGATAAATAAGATCTAAAGTCTGTGGAACAAGAGGGTTATTTTCATCTCCAATTCCAGCCGATGTTTCTACGGATGCCTTGTCACTTTTAATTGTAACTGTGGTGTCTTTTTGGCCACTGTTTTTCCTCTTCTTGCTCAAAACAATAGTATTTTCTCTCTCAGTTGTAGTAGAAGCATTACTTTTAAGAGTGATAGCTTTGGATTGATGATCTGTTTGGTTTTGTCGGATAGCTTGCTCTTCAATTCTAATCTCAACAGAGTTTTTGTTAACATAACCATTCCCTTGTGTTCTTTTGCTTTTTTCATCCAAATGAACCAGCTTTGATCTGGCTACTTCATGAGGCTTGCTTTTAAAGGTATAAGTTCCCTGCTTGATTCCTCTTGAATCTAAATCCTTCACAAATGACCCAGTCTCGTTACTAGTTGGACCATTATCAATGACATCCTCAAAAGCAGCTTCAGTAATAATATCACGCACACTTTTATCATTTTGTTCAGACATCAACTCTTTTCCGTTGTCCTCTGTTTCAATGCCTAAAAGAGCATCTAATGAGTTCTCCCAAAATGGATGCTTAATCAGCATTGACCAATTAAGTCTCTGAGGAGGATCCTTGACTAGAAGCCCATTAATTACACTTCTAATGTTGCTTGAACCACTAATCATTTTCCCGTCAACTTCTTGTTGAATGTCTGGACAACTTTCACCAAGAATGTTTTCCGCAAGCTCTTCTAAGGAATCTGCCACAAAAGGCTGTCGTCCAGTGAATAGCTCAAATAATACGCACCCAAACGACCAAAGATCACTAGCCTTGCTAGCAGGGGACCCCATGAGGACTTCAGGAGCCATGTAGTAAGGAGATGGTTTAGGAAGTTTTTGATCACTGCTCATCTGAGCATCATCAGTATCATCTTCAAGATCAAAAATACCATCTTCACCCTCAACACAAGACAACGCAAAATCACTCAATTTTAAATGCCCAGGTCCATCCAGTAAGATCTTTGATGGTTTCAAATCACAGTACAAGACTCCAAGAGAATGTAGATAATACAAACCCTTGATAATTTCTCTTCCAAACTGCCTTACAGTTTCTTCAGGCAAGTGTGTATCTTGAGATAAAATCACATCTAAACTATACCCAGTACAAAGCTCCACAACCATCCATATATGATTCGTAGTCTCATACCATTCATGGAACTTCACGATATTAGGATGCTCTAAGTCATGACTAATACGTACAGCGTTTCTCAGTTCCAACCGCTTGCTTTTTTCCACACAGTGAATCGCTACAAACTCAACGGTCCCTTTCTTTCTTCCTTTATAAACAACTGAATTTTCCCCTCGGCCAATCTCATCGTAAAGCACGTAATTTTCCATTAGAGGATTCTTGGTTCCTTAATTTTGCATCAGTGTAAAAATTACAGCCATATTTTGTCGTTTTGTATTTTAAATCTTGAGAAAAATGATTCAAATGTCAAACGTCGTAACGACAACAAACTGACCGCCATCTTTCTTTACAGGAATTATGGGTAACGTGAAAAGTACCTAGGGAAGGGTGGTTAGTTAAATATTTTAGTAAAACTTTTTGAGCATAAACAAAAATCACAAAAAAAAAATTATGTTATGAAATAACGATTTTGGAATCTAACAAGACATATTTTGTAAATTATTAACTCAAAATCTTCATTTATCCCGGAATATTTTTGTAAGAGATATTTTTAGATGAAAACAAAAATAACCTACCCAACCCACCCTATACAAAAATTACTTTTGTTCTGTGGTTTCCAGTCCTTTTTTCGTCCTGGTTCAAAATGGCGGACAAGATTGACATGAAAAGATTAGAAGAACAGAAAAGAAACGTAAAATATGATATCACTTTATATTACAGCTTCTAGCTACTAAGAATGATTGTTTCATATTTTATTTTTGCTTTGTTTCTGTTTTTAGGCTATTCTGGAGCTGGAGAATCGTCTATCAACATGGTAAATTGGAAAACACGTTTTGATGTGTTACATTTTCATGTAATTTCATTGGGATGCCGTCATAATTGTATTAGGAAAATTAACTGTGATATTTTTTCTCTTGTCTATGATTAGTTTTTCCTGCATTGTCCTGCTTTCCAGAATTTTGAATTTTGAAAATGAGGTCCAAATGTGTGCACCCGCCACCCACCCCTCCCCTCGTCAAACCCCCTATGTTACCCCCTCGGGTAATCCACAACCGGCAGAACGCAGCCTGGGATTGGACAAAATAACAAAGAGTAGTGAAGCAAAACAAAGAACACAGCTGACATGTGGAACAATACACATTGTTCAGCATAATCCACTCTTTCTTTGTTTTTATCATTTTGTCCAATCCAAAGCTTCGTTCTGCCGGTGGACACCGACCCACCCACTCTGCATTCAATACTGTATACACAGATACTGTATACGGTTAAGTAGTACTAGAGTACATTGGTATTTTCATAATATACAGGAAAGGATTTCAGGATGACTATCAATCACTCCAAGGGACACTGAAAAGTTTACCACAAAAGATTAGTCAGGATGTGATGGTAAGTGATCCACTGAGTACACTACTTTGTTGTTTGTGTCTATTTGTCTTCCAATCAATTCCTATTCCATCAATCCCATTCATTTATCCACCCACATGGCTGTCTGTCCTTCCATCCATCCTTGCCTTTCTCATCAGGCTCCCTCCGTGCGTCTCTTATCCCTCATGCCTTCCGGCAAATCCTGCTTTCTTAATCTCTTACACTGGGATTTGCAATCGTATATTATATTGTGTATAGTTTTGTTCGATGAATATATATGTCTTCATGATTTGAGAAGGGTGCACCACATATAATGTTTTCCTATGGGATCCGATCGTATATTATCGTGTATAGTTTTGTTCGATGAATAGATCTGTCTTATGACCAACGGTACCAACGGTAATCCCTGAAACAGGTGATGTGTGTCGTCTTATGAATATTTATGTTTATCAAAGGGAGACGTACCAGTTCTACTAATTATATGAACATGCAAGCTTTACCAAAGGGTGGCCAATTAAGCTGATTGACACGTGCATGTGAATTTTGATGACTTTGATAATGAATTCGTGAATCTTGCATATTCACTGGCTTTTGTATGTTAAACTGATAGCTGTCTGGTTTTACCAAATATATATGGTGAGAATATCCTTGTCTGTCAACAAAAATCCTTACATAGAAGTATGCCGATACATTAAATGTGTTCACTTTTGTGTTGTGTTCTTTTCTAAAAGGTTCCATTTGGTTCTCTAGCCTTTATGCCTGGAAAACTAGTTCACACAAATGAAATCCTAGTCCTTCTTGGAGACAATTGGTTTGCCAAGCGGTCTGCTTCCCAAGCATGTGAAATTGTTAAGCGGCGACAGAAATATGTGGAAGAAAATCTAGAAAATCTTAACAAAGAGCTGGAATTCATTTCTTCTCAACTGAATTTTTCCAAAGAATTTGAAAACATCCAAAAGGTATTCCAGTATACATGTAGCCAATCATATATCTCGTAAGTGGGGATCTTTAGAAACTGGTAAGTTATTTAAACTAGAGGTTGTCACTTGAACAAGAATGGGCCCTCCTGCATATAAGCAGCAAATGAATGCAAATGGTTTTGAACATCATCATGATAACTAGGGCTGGCGTAGTGGTCACAGGAGAGCTTTGACAGGTGATGTGTTTTTACTAGACAAGGGACCATGAAGGGCCCTAAAAAGTAGGGGTTGTATAAGAAACTAGTATGGAAAGAAGTTTGTGTTGGGGGAGGGGCTAAGATAGTAAAAAGGCGGAAAGTGAGTTGCTATAGTGCTAGCCCCTTCCCTCTATGCAGACCCTGTCGATGTCGCTTATTACTATATATCTTTGGATCCCTTTGTCTTTATATTTACCAAATAAATGAAAATGTTAAGGATTGTCATAGCAAGCTTTCAAAGCAGGTGGTGCATTCTTGAAGTAATGCATTGCTTCCAGTGAAGGGATGGGCGGGTATATATATGTCTGAATAATTAATACTTATTATGAACAAATTCATATTTCACTAGTTCACCAATCCTTTAAAAAATGCCAAAACTTTTTAAGTTGGGAAATCCGTCCACATCTCTGCTCCCTCTTGAATTTACCTTGCTTCATGTTTACTGGTTAAATTTACCATAATCGTCAATAATATTGATGTTAAAAATAATAGACACTGAGGAGTTTTAATGCATTTGCTTCAATTTAGTTTTTCGGTTTTTGAAATCACAAAGAAACTACGAATGACTAGTTAGTTATTCCTGCTTTTTTTAGGTTGATTCTGAAATAATAGAAATAAAAGAGGAAGTAAAAGACAATGGAAAGCCAAAAGGTAATGGAAAGTAGACTAATTTTTCTTTAATTATATAAAGAGATAATAACTAGCGGTAAACTAGTGTGGGCTGCATCGGTGTTTCTAAAGAAACAATAGTGATGAATAGGTAATTTATACACCGTAAAGAAAGAGAATACTTACTGACGTTTCAGACGCTAGTCCTTCGTCAAAAGACTAGCTTCCGAAACATCAGTAAGTATTCTCTTTCTTTAGGGTGTATAAATTACCTATTCATTACTATTAGTTTATGTTACATTGAGCATTAAAAAAACTATATTGAACAATCTGATTCTATCCTCTCTAACTACAAGACGTTGAACTGATTTGTAGTCAGAAAATCTTGTACTCAGAGTCTTTTCTGATTGTTCAACGAACAATAATTAGGAACTATTTCTGAACTACAGTATTTCTAGTAGCCCCATTTTGCACTGTACATAATGTTCTGTTATAATGGGAAGCACAGATGGCATGGTGGGGAAAGTTATCGCCAGTGCTTGCCATTCTCCATTAAAGTCAGATTCGAGAGCCCAACAGGACTCTGTAAATCAATAGTGTAAGAGGCTTTGCACTACATGTATATCACCTTATGGCACCCATGACAGGAGGCAGGAACAATTGAATTAATCTGATTTACATATAATCTCCCTTGCATTCGTTTTTAGTGACGACTGACACTAATTACGGATGTGAGGGAGACTAGTTTGCATATTATTAAGAAGAAATTCATTTTCCTGTCCTCCTGTCATGGCTGGCACCATGTAATGATGCAAGGCCTCTTGAGTTTCTACGTTGAACCACTGGTCGCATGACCTTTAACTTGACTTGATAAAGTGAGTACAAATGTATTTATTTGTATCAAAGGACCAAGGACAGCTCATGAAAGAGCCAAACAATTTGCGCCTAAAAGAGTAAAGCAGTTTCAACCCAGCAAAATAAAACAACATATGAGTGAAGAAGACAAGATGTTATTTGCTAAGTTGGACAGATTAGAAATCAAAGAAACCCGAAATAAAGAACTTGATGAACAAATTGGCATATCTGAAAGATCCAAGGATTTAGATACGGTAAAATGTGATACTCTGACTCTACCAAAACGAACTGAAGTAAAATTTGCCGACGAGTTGAAAGTGACAGGCTCGGACAGTGATGATAGTGATGATGATGATGATAGTGATGATAGCAACAGCGAAACAGAAGAACAAGATAATAGTAAGACTATTATGGTGAATTTTACCAACCCTACGACAAGTGGATCTGTTACAACAAATGATCAAGTTTGTATGGTATGTAAATAGAAGGGTTTTTTCTTTATAATTACTGTGCGATTCGCCGTACCGTAGTCCAGTCACTTGAACAATTTTTTGATGAACTTTTGACATATTTTTGGCATATTTGCTACAAGTTTGATATGCCTAAATTATCCCGTATTTGTTTATGAGAAAACCTGTGGATATGGATTTGGGGAATGGCTGTCGTAAATACAAGTATTACATTTTTTTGCAAAAGTTTTCTAGATTCGATTTAACCACAAAATGGATTTACACAGCAAGTGTTTTGGAGTTTAGTTTGCAACTTTGTATCTTAGTCGCGATGGTTATCCATTCGAAATTTTCCCACGGAATCTGGTCTACCAAACTCCGCCTCTCAAGATAAATTCCTACCTGATTGGTCCATAAAGATGAAAACGTGTCAGAATAATGTCAAAAATTCATCAAAAATGTGTTCAAGTAACTACTAATTAAGTAGCCCGTTTACTGAAATGGCAGCCACTCTAAGACTTGTATTTTTTTTCCACTCTTGAATTTTTTTGTGTTGAGACTTGATGGGTTTTCATCAGTTGATTGGGCAGCAGTTTCATGTTTTTTTCTTTGCACTTTGTTAGTCCTCAACAGAATCACTATCAATCAGAACTCCGTCAGATATTTATCAACATTATGAACCAACTCCCAAGTCTATACTCAAAAGTTCAAGTACAGAGAAGGAGAGTTTGGTCAATCTCAATATACCGTCAGGTTCTGGTGAATTGGAAAGTAAAAAAGGAAGTGATTGTGGAAAGGTAATCGTTTTAGAAATGTCTCTTCATGTCAGTCAAGGGCAGATATATCCGAAAGAATCCTAAAACAACCTCTGATCAAAGTCAGGGCATGGCTAACTCAGATTGAAGGTTCCTTGAAACAACCTCTGGGCTGATCTAAGTCAGGGCATGGCTAACTCACAGATTGAACCCTGAAACAACCTCTGGGCAGATGTAAGTCAGGGCATGGCTAACTCACAGATTGAACCCTGAAACAA
>OCZR010167890.1:0-11601 GCA_900234385.1 Anemonia viridis | reverse complement strand
CACTCTTTTGAGAGGTCTGAGCTGTTGTCCGAGATACCTGGAAAAAAAACCCAGTCTTTTAGTTCTAACAGTTCAGATAATTTTCTGTATATCATTGCTCAATGTTCTGAAAGCATAACAATAACTCAAACAAAAGGACAAAAGTCTGACTTGCCGAGTTCCATAATTAACTTGACAATGTAAATTCACCTTTTCGGTGACAAGCTTTTACATGATTAAGTGTGTTACAGTCACAAAAAAGTTCGGACAATATTGTCGCTTTGTCACTCTAGCTTACTAACATTTGAAGGAAAATTCTTTATCATTTATTTATTTGATTCTCTAATCAACACCAAAAATTCATTCTTTGATCCAAAAAGAAATACTCCTGAGGTATGTTATGAAAATAAAGTGAATGAATCAAGTTGATAATTCCATCCAAAGTTAGTTAAATAGAGTGGCAAACATTGTCCAAACATTTTCGTGACCACAACACCATTAGCCACGTGTAGACCACGCAAAAGACCATGCCGAAAAGGTGAATTGTACATTGACTAGCTGCCAAATACAGGCAGTACTGTACAAGTCTTCATAAGTAAAACATTGAATGCAATGTTTTTTAGAAATGTTGCTTGGTTCTCTTCCACTGTTGGCCACTAAGAGACCAAAGTGGCTTTTTACAAAGCATTATCTATCCTTTCTTTCAGCTTAGAGATGGTACAAACAAACCATTCTAATCATAAAAGGATAAATAAGGATTCATGTAAATAATGCTACATACTACAGTAGTATAGGTATCACAGTTTTAAAACTATTTTAAATTAGTTTGTAACTTACGACTGGTAACGGTGCTCCAACATTGTTAGCCAGTTTTCCTTTAGCAGCCAGCATTGCTGTGAGCTTGGCAGCTCTCTCTCTTGCTGCTTCTGTAGCCGACTTGTTATTTCCATTACTTTCTGTAGTTACCTCTGTAGCAGGTACATCCCACTTACTTTGCCTTCTGTATTAAAAAAGTAATGAAAAAAAAGACATATGTCAATTGGCAACAAAGTCTACCAAGACCGATGGATTGTTTGGCCTTATGATACATGTATAAACTAGTTGACTAATACTTTGGTTGCCAAAGGCCAAAACAAGTTAAGCCAGAGGATCTGGGGGTGTGCACTTACAGTACGTACAATATTAATATGAAATTTGGGAAGGCATGTATTTTATACCCCCTTCCTAAGCCAGCGGCATCACTGTCACTTCCTATGCCAGCAGCATCAAGGGCTGAAGCCAAAAGTTTTAGTGAGAGGCAATTGCCCCCCTTGCTTGGCCATTGAGTGAAAAAAATTTGGTGGTTTTCTGGAGAATGTCATTTTGATGATATACACAACATGTTGCTAGGTTCTCTTCCACTTTCTGCCATTAATATAGACCAAAGTGGCTTTTTACTTAGCCTTTATCTATCCTTTCTTGTTATTCAGAGATGGTATCAATAAACCATTCCGAATGCTAATCAAAGAAAGGTTTTCCATGAATACATCATCTTTGATGCAATTTGCACATTATCATTTTTTCTTGTTCTGATAGACGGTAAAAAATTTTCATCGAATATCGAACTATTTTTTCATTCAAGTGCAAAGTTGCCACAGTTTGGTAGCTTTGCATGTGACTGGTGACCAAAGGTGCCTGCTCAACTTGGCGCCTTTTTCCATTTTCAAAAACATACCAAAACTTCAAGTATTGACAGCAAAAAGTCTCTCATAATCTAAAGTTATGAATTAAAAATACATTGAAAAACCCTCTTTTAACATTCCAGAGCCAAAACTCAAAAGAACAAGAAAAGTTTGCGAGCTCATTTTCCACGTTATGTTGGAGAAGAACGCGTGAATTAGAAAATAGTTTTGGTCCAAAAAAGGTTGAAATATTTACGCTATGATAGTTATTTGACCCTAAAGTGGCTACCAAGATAATAAACTTAATATATAGGGCCGAATTAGGGCTTTCAATTAGAAATAAATAGCAAAAAAAGTCCGTTTTCGTAGTATTCTAATTCTTACCTCGCCATTTGGTTGCTTGTTCGTCCATCTATTAAACCCGCGGTGGATTCTGGGACTGGTACCCAGGTCGCATGGGCCGGATCGCCGGCTCGAGGCTGCAGTGGCGCGAACGCGAAAGTCGCCGCGAAATTTTTATTTAAAACGTAAAAAAAAATAATATACGAAAAAACAAATATACATATGTATTAAACAATTAGTCCTCGAGACCGAATGGTGACGAGAGGACTAATTGTTTTAAAAGTAATCGGTTCAATAAAAGGTGCAAAAAAAAAAGGTTGAAATTTGCAAGAAATAATTTGTTTTTGGTTCTCAAAACCAGCGGCACTTTTGGGCTACTATAGGTCTATCACTAATAGACCACAGCTGCCTAGTATCTCAGCCAATCGGCAGAGGGCTGGATTCGTGATAGACCATTAATAGGAAAGAAACATAATAAGTCTCGTTTCTTCGTCAGGCAATACTCTCGCGTATTTATTCGTATTATTTTATTTTACTCTCGCGTCATTATTTTTTGGAGGGGGTGGATGGTTGAAAAAATGGGATTTTACTGACCCTAAAAAGCTGAAAGAGGGGGAGATGGGCTGGTTCTTGAAATGTTGAGTTGTATTTAGGAAAGCCTTCAAATGGTTGGAAATAAAAGGGGGAACACGAAAAACAATTCCGGGTATACTATTAAATAGGGGGTTGGATGATATCGCACTGTCTTTTCAAATGTTTTTTGAAAACCATTTTCTTAATTGTCCTCAGATTCAAATTTACCCAGATTTTATTGACTAGTAACCGCCGAGGCAAAACCTCAGTATTTTTATCTTTTATTAATATAATCTATAGCAATTAATTTGAAATTTGATTTACACCGTGGCGCAGTTCGTACATGCAGCAACCGTTCGTCGACTTGAATTTTCTGTCCATATGTATTTCTATGATCAACTTCAGGTGAATATAGGATTACGCGTGTTTTATTTGTTGATACAAGCCTGTTTCGGATTAAAAGAAAAACATCTACATTATGAATAAGTGGATGTTTTCCAGTGATCACCTGAATGATGCGTGACTCTAAATCACTCCCTTGACTTCGGTGAATAACTGTTAAGGTGGCTCGATAGGGTGGCGCGCTGTTCAACAATATATGCGGAAACAAAGAAATAATTTTGGGAAATGAATTTGCGACTACCCATTTATGAAGTTGAAAGGAATGAAACCGAAAAAAAAAATATCGAGCCATCTTGTTAAGTGTCCTTCATAATGGCATTACGTCAATTTATTATAGTTACCTCGCGTGCAACCGCGTAACAAACATAACTGTTATTGCATTATCTTTTTTCAGAATTTTTTGCTAAATTGATCAGCAAGTGGGAAAGGCACCACGTGGTTCCTTGACTGAGTATCTTGGATCTCGGAGCACAGTTCAGGTGTGGCTGTGGCAGATTTCTCAGTGTTATTGATGGGTTCAAACTTTGCAGCATTTAACGGGTTCAGACCTGTTGATGTCCGGCTTTGCATGTTGTGGTTTGCTATTTGTGCTCTCGCGTACTCTAAAGTGTTTTGCTCAGGATAGAAGAAGATGATATACAGTTTTGGAAAGAAGATGCAGATGAGTAAGCCATAAGAGCTGAGAAGCGTGGACGCGTTTGAAATTATTGCGACGTACCAGCCATCAAGCGCAAAGTCAACAGGGTAGTAAACAACCCAGGAGAGGATGATAATGTACAGTGAGAAAACAATACAGCGACCTTCGTTATAGTTTTCGGGGATTTTTCTTGCTTTGAAGGAATAGGTAGTTGAGATAATAATGAGTACAAGAAGATACAATAGCATGGATAAGTGCAACCCCCTTCCAATACTATTCCTGTAAGGCATACATCCTAAAATGATAGATTCCCCCGGTTTGATGTTTTCCTCTACTACAGGAGGATCTATGATAATCGAACAAATGGATAATAATGATTGTACAATGTTGACCAAAATGACCCCACAAATTGAAGATTTTCCTTGGATCAATTTTTTGGCAATGGTCGAATTTCGCCTATGAGAGTTCATTTGAAAAGCGTGTAGAATCCGCGCAGTCTTGAGAAATAAGACTGTTACACAAACACTATACGTAACGTATCGTAAAGGCGACAGTATCATACAAAGAACAGGTGTGGGAAGATCTAAATAAAGAATGGCCAGTACAAAAAATATTGCTATCGCCGCAATGAGGATACTCGAAAGTTCTCGGTTGGAAGCTTTGATAATTGGAGTGTTCCAACTGAACAGAAAAACAACAAAAGTTCCGATGGACAGCAAGAGGCCGAGTGCGGATAATGAAAGTAGAACAACAGCAACTGAGCTGGACCAAGCAATGTTACCGAAAGGAAGGGCGACGCATTTAGTTCCGTTTTCGTTCGGTTTTTGTTTTTTGTCGCATTTTGTGCAGTTTTCTGAGTTAGTTGTGTAACTTACAGCGTCTTCACATTGGATGCACTTCCAACAGCATTGAGTAGTCATGATGCGTTTGGTTCCGGGGGGACAGTCATTGCTACATATGGATTCCGGGGGAGTATTGTTATTATATTTGTTTTCATTCCAACTGATAATTGTTCTGTTTATGTTTAAGCTTTTACTTCGGTTGTCCCTCCATATCCCAACGACCCTCTTAACGTATCGCAGATTATTGGCAATGAAAGGTTGCTTTTCTTGAGCGTTGATGATGTTATACCACGAAAATAATGGATTGCCAATACCATCAAATCTGGTGGTTCCACTTAAGCCTTGAAAATTAACATTTTCCAAAAAGCGTGTGAGTAGTAAGGGATCTACATGATTCTTAAACTTGGGACATGAGCCGACTTGAGAAGGGGTTCCATTTGTACAGCCGTATGCTTCGTGTAAAGCATACGCGACGGCATAAACGGAATCAACCAGTTTGGCGCTAAAAGCATTGTACATGGAATCAAGAGTCTTATTCGACATGGTTTGGTTTTGATAAAAGTCACATGGCCTGTTGGAGTTGCTGGCAAAAGTGCAGCTAAATTCAAGTTCCCAAAGTTCCTTCCACATTTTGTTTTTTCTTGTATTTCGTGGCGTTTCTTGCCTCATGAAATTGCTATAATCCACGTAAGAACCATAGTATGGAACTGCGCCTAGGCAACCATCCAAAACACTTCCGTACTTTTCGAAAAACAATCTCTCATTTGTAGCAAGTGAATCACTGAGTAAAAACGTTTTTCCTGTTAATTTTTGCTTGACGGCTTCATCGAGGAATCTTTGTGACGGCGCTTCTGTTCCCCACAGAATTATCACTTTTATATTCTTCTCGTCCTTCAGTCTGGTAACAATGTCCCTTATTCTGTTTTGGTATCCAGTAGGGGTAATGTATTCTGTAAAAGCAATACAAAAGGTGGATCTTTTATCAGCTTCGTCTGCTAAGCCCCTAATCCCGTATCTTCCATAGGAATCATCTACTGCCACGGTTGCAACATATTTCCATTCGAAGTAGTCCACGAGATCAGCCAATGCTTTGGCCTGATTAACATCTGGAGGAATCGTTCTGAAGAAATTACTGAACATTGGCTCGCTCAGTTCTTCACTCGAGGCGGCAAAACTTATCAGAGGAACTTTCTTAACGTGAAGTAAACCTACGACCTTTAAGGCTGTATTTGAGTCTTGCGGACCAATAACGGCAGCTAGGCGGTTTCCAGGAACACCACTCACAAAGTCATAAGAAGCCTCAATGGCCAATAAAGGATAGTTGCAGTAATCTCTTATGTCATAACCTAAGGTTATATTTGGTAGAAGATTATTATCTTTGTTGATTTTTTCAATGGAGTAAGCGAGGACTTGAGCAAAACCAAATCCTTGAATATCAAATTTTCCGCAAATAGCGCCACTTTGTAGATCTTTGACGTGAATTTCCAGCAAAGCACCGATAATAATATTCCCATCTTTAAAATATTTTGTATCGTTCGTCAGATCTTGAGCTTTCGATGTTGCTGCTCTGGGATAGGAAAGTACTAAAATAACTAGAAATCCTTTTGTCAAAATCATTGCCATTGCTGCTTTGGTGAGGTGAAATCCGTCCGTCTTCTAGTCCTTTTTCTTGTCAAAAAGTGTATTTAAAGAAGTATCTTTCCAGCTGATGAATTTCGCTGTCTTTAATGGGAGCGGTATATACATGTACCACATCTGGTCCCTCAACCAAGTTAGCTCGTTATTCGGTGGAGCTTTCTTAACAGAACTCATATGATTTAGTGAGATGCCTTTGTCTTGTCTGCCAAACACCTCCTTTCAAGTCTTAGGCATTTGATGAGTTTCTTATGTTAATATAGAATCCAATAGCAGAGATGTTGAGATGATCTTCCCCTCGGAGCCGGAATGATTACATTCATACATTCATCACTATTTCAATGTCTCAGACAAGCTTTTTCCTGCTTAAACGTTTTAACGGCAATTACGTCGTCATACCGGCTGGCGATCGTCTTACTGCTGGCAGTACCAAGGCTTGCTCAAATTAATACGGAACCTTATGAAAGAAAGAAAGAAAAAGGTTTAGATGAGTAAAAACATCGTGATTGACGTTTACCATTTAGGCACATGCTATGCTCCCTATTATTACTCCGCCACTGCCAGATTTTCTTATAAAAACCTTTTTCAACTTATAAGTTATATTTCGTAAAACAGCCTCAGCACTATGGTAAAGGTAGCTTGAGTCGTGATGAACTATGGCAATAGTCGTCTGGAGACAAAACCAGGTCCCGAAGGGCGATAGTCACGATAGGTCATTCCAAGGCGGAAAATAATTATGGGCCTGAAACACGAAGAATCGAGGCCTTTACTGGCCACAATCTCCGTGTGTGAGAGCAAGAAGCAGAAACACACGTTGTTCAAGCTCTTCTTGGATCTTGCAATGATCTATCTAATATCGCTCATCGTCTTTGGCAAGTGAATTCTTTATACTTTTTGATTTGAATAATACTGACTGCGATTCGTTTAAACGAAAAAATGGATGTTTGCGTCAGACTTTGGTAAGTGACCCCAATCTGTGACATTGCATGGCAAACAGCCTTTGTGCAGCATGACGACTGCTAAGCAAATTGTGCTCAAATAACTTGAATAACAAGCAGTATTAATCAAGATATGATGAAGATGAGTCCGAGGAAGCGGTATTTAGATGCCGGGTTTTTTAAGTAAATGTAGATGATATAATATAATACATTCTTAAGACAAGAAAAATAAAAATTTACGTACGCACGAATGAATGGTGAATGAATGAGATAGCGATCATGATAGGTATCATGAGTGAGCAAATGATTGGATAGTAATGAAAATAGAAAATGTGTCGGCGGAAAGAAGGACGCTCTTTCACTCTATTTCCAGACAGACTGCACGACAAAACATAATCAAAGGCAGCGTTTAGTTATTAGTTTTTCAGCACAAAAAGGAATTAAGACAAGCTGACGTTTAATTTAAAATGCACCTGTAGTTCACTATTTAAACGGCAAGTCAAATATTATGAAAAACGTACAATGATTAATAAAAACACATCAATATAGGATTTATTTGCGCAGATATTCAGTGATTGATATTGAACATCAGATTAATTCTGATGACGTCCCTCTCTTTCTCAGCTTAATATGAATGCCTTATTTTCGCTTGAAATTCTTTTTTGCCTTCTCTGGTATATCGCACTCGAGGTGA
Organism: Anemonia viridis; assembly: GCA_900234385.1. Taxonomy (NCBI): domain Eukaryota; kingdom Metazoa; phylum Cnidaria; class Anthozoa; order Actiniaria; family Actiniidae; genus Anemonia; species Anemonia viridis. The sequence goes on along the minus strand of OCZR010167890.1, from coordinate 3,898 downwards.
CCAGATTCACTCAATACATTCTAGATTCTCTACTTAACAGTGGACACAACCCCTGTTGCTGCCGCTTGAGTTTAGTCAGTAGACTAACTCTGCTCGTCCTTGACACGAAAACGCTCATCGTTTATGAATCATTTTCACGTATCCACACGCTAAAACAATACTACATCAATAGAAAACAGACATTATACTATGGGTTTACGAAAGACGTGTCTCTATCATGTCTTGGGCGCCGAAAGGCCTCAGTCCCTGCATTACAAACACATTTTATTATAATGATACATTTACACATCCTCAGGGATGTTTGTATCGTATTTTTTTGTGTTATCAGGATCTCATACTAGTACTTTATATTTGTAAGAAGACGGAGAAATCAATCAACCAATCAATAAGATAAATCTTTTAAATATATTCACAAAATGCGCTTAACACAAGGCATAAGCTAGGCATAATAATTACTACAATTCTAAGAAATTCTTTATCAACGTAAGCCAGACGACGCAAAATAATCTCCCTTCACGCTTGAATGTTATGTCCTATTGACATAAAATGCTACTGAGTAAAACGCACCCTAAATGAGGGCGGTTTTTATAACCGACTATCTTCTTTGTAACGCGGAGCTATTGGCGGATAGATAGAGACAAATCTTCTAACATATCTTACCAATATCGTTGCCCAAATCTTCAGGTATTAGCCGATAGAATAAAAGTTCACAGCTTACTTTTTATCCGCTTCAAACTACACGTACTGGCTAAACTCGCGGTTTGCTGCAATTCAAGCGGGTTATGCACTGCCTTTCTTGATTGCTTCTTTTATCTCTACTCGCACACCTGCTTTTTCCAGCTTGTAGTTCGAAAAGTAGATCAAATCGGCCTCCTCTCAGTATGACGTCCTCATCAAAACGAAAACCCTCATTTAATGACATAGAATATAATTGATAAATGTTGACAAATCGGCAAGGAATACTTGTCAGCTCCTCGTCGATTGCCATTCAGGTTTCAGGGGTAATAAGACAGCACACACTGATGTCGCGATATGTCATGTGAATGCGCCGGTGCTTTATATTTTGTGCTCTATATTTTTATGTTTTGAATGTGCAAAATTTGAAGCTAAAAAAGTTAAACTAAATTAAACATCGTTAACATTCTTTAAATTTCATTCTATATTTTAGAATTACCTTTTATTTTCTATTGATGATGGACATAAGGGTAACATCGTCAAATGTTCTAATCTAATCTTCAAGTGAATGCCCATTTTATCAACTACTGTCTATTTCGTGTAAACATTAGAAATTAATAGTCATAATATGGAAATAAAAAAAGAAAAGACAATTATATTGAATTGACCTATAGCTAATGCAGAATTGAAAACGTTTTTGAATTTTGCATCGCATCATAGCAGAAAAGGAATCATCCGGCAATCCATTCGTTCCGTTCGTTCGTTTATTTATTCATTCGACCAATCTTCCATCCCGTTCCCAGGGCTCCAGTTGATAACAGGGCCGGGAGGCTTTAGCTTCTTTGAATGGACTACCTAGGACAACATACATATTTTTAAGTTTAAATAAAGGCGATATCATTCCATCCATCCCTTTTCTTCGTCTATTCTGCTCATTGCTGTATAGCATTATCACTGACAAAGCCTAAAGTATTGCGCAATCATACAATAGGGAGGGGAGGGAGGTTTATTTTCTTCCTCCCTTCATCCTACGCCCCAAATACACAAGCTAGGGACGACTGAACAAGATACTGAAAGGATCATGAAATACTGAAGAATGGATGAATGGATGAATGAATGAATGAATGAATGAATGAATGAATGAATGAATGAATGAATGAATGAATGGAAGAATGAATGAATGAATGAATGGATGGATGGATGGATGGATGGATGGATGGATGGATGGATGGATGGATGGATGGATGGATGGATGGATGGATGGATGGATGGATGAATGGACGAATGAATGGACGAACCGAAGGAAGGAATGAAGGAAGGACTGATGGGCGAACGAACAAACGAAACGAAGCAAGGACTGGGGGAGGGAATGGGGGAAGGAGGGATGGATGGATATGGAAAGTCTATGATTTTTTTAAGACTTCTTGTCTTTTCAAACCATTTTGTCTGTGAGTTTTCTTTGTGGCCAAGCTGTGTTTCATTGCAGTGTAAAATAATGAATATCATCCAATTGTAAGTCTCATAAACTATACCCAGACAGTATTATTATTGTATTATTACCAGCTTATATCTGGAGATTATTTAAGATTTTCCTTGAAGATAAAGAACTAATTTTCGTTTTTAATATTTAGTGTACCACCTGTTTTTGAAACGAAGAAAAAATTAGTCCAGCTACAGCTTTGCTGTGGTCTGATTTTATCGGCAATTATGTCTCTAATCATGTGGATGTTTTGAAGAGTTTTTCTCCCACATTATATAAAAGCCAAAATAGAGCCATTATACATCAATGATATCATCGAAATACTGATGCCATGTTGTTTTTTTGAAGAGGGTGTATCCGCATTTATTTTGATATTTTAGCAAAAAGCAATTAGTACAATAAAAATGAACTTAACCGAAAGTGATGGTTTTATCTTGTTCCGCTTTCACTGCAAAAATAACGCTTACGCACTTTTCTGCTAACAAACCTTTATCACTGAAGATCATGGATCATAGATCAAGATATCTCGTGTCTTTAGGGCCATTTACATAAGGTAGACTACATGCTTATGTTCTTGAGATATCTAAGGCAAACTAGACTGGCTGAGTCTGTTCATCACTTGGTAGTTCATACGTCAACACGGCTAAGCGACCACAGAATTTAGTTTGCCCGCAGGTACACTCGATATCAAGTACGAGCCATAGAAACTTCACATTAACTTTAATTTACATAGAGCCCAGTCGGGTTAATGATACCAAGGTCTAGTGTACTAAATAATACCAAAAATAAACGAGATATTAACAGCTAAAAATACAAACTAGAATCAACAGTGGATTCCAATAATAGCGTCATGGCGCGGCTCCATCTTCAATTGGAGAAAACTCCTCGAAGCACGTGAGAGGAACAACAAACAACCCTTCGCATATACGACACAAAGTCTGCGAATCAAATCCGGGTTGCCTTGGTGAGAGTTCGAGCGCTCTCATGCAATGCTTCGCCCCCAGGAGTTTTAAGGCCGATTTACACGGTACAACTTTTGCTTACAACTGTCGTATACAATCTGCTTACGCTATCTTTACAACTCGGCTACGACAGTTGTAGCATTTTAAAACATGTCTTAATTAAAACCCTACAACAATCGCATACGACAGTGATAGCCGTGTTGTAAGGATGGCGTAAGTAGATTGTATACGACAGTTGTAAGCAAAAGTTGTACCGTGTAAATCGGCCTTTAGACTTACCAAAAGCGTTTCCTTTTGAATGAGTTGAACAAAAAGAATTTTCGTTTGCTTTTCAGTTTTACGCTGTTTCTTTCAGTGGCTCTTATCATCTGAAGGTTTGAACCAAGCTCTGCTGTGCGACTAATTCATGTTATTAATGAAGACACGTCTGCCTGGCGCTTTAACCTATAATGTGCATGCACGACAAATACGATGTGATTGGTTTTTCAAGTCGAGGCCGATGCGCACTAACATACTACTTTGCACCAAAACATTATTTCATTCTGGATTTTGTAGGCGCGGGAACACGAAGAACAAAATCGAACAACGTTTTGCGCAACATTGCGCAAGTTGCTGAGCGAATCCTGCTCGTATTACCACCCCACAAGCAATAAATGTTCATTGGAGTCGTGCAGGTAGATTCTTTGTTGTATGGGGTGGTGATACGAGCAACATCATTCACTCTGCAATTGGCAACCGCACTTTTAGCAATCAGTAACATATTGAACGTTGCTCGAATTTT
>OCZR010167864.1:1055-17677 GCA_900234385.1 Anemonia viridis | reverse complement strand
TTGTTATTGTTATTATTATTATTATTATTATTATTATTATTATTATTATTATTATTATTATTATTATTATTATGTAAGCAAATAACTGTTGCAGTTATTATCACTATTAGTATTATTATCGTCGTCTTCGTTGTTAGTTTCTTCTTCTTGTTAAGCTTAAGCGCCTCTTATCATAGCCATATATCTAAATACTACGGTTTCGAATTCTTAGTGAATGACCGCTGTAGCCGGCACAGCAGACGCACATTTTAAAGGGGTTAGCCTTACTTGCACGTAATATATCAGAATATAGTTCGCGGAAATTCAAAGTATTAGTATTGTTCAAGCTCAACAATTTTTGCTTTCCCATCGCACTTTCAAAACATTTTAATGCAAAATTGAGGCTAACCCTGCAGTAAAGTGTTTCAGTGTTTCAGCCGTAGTATTGGAGCTCGAAAATGGTCTATTAAGTATTTGGACTGAAAAAAAGGTCCTGGAAAAACACCATATCGTAGTTATATAACTATGCGTAGCAGTGATGCATGCTTTTGTGTTCAAGACTCGATCTAGAACAATATTCTTTAACGTGTCTTAGTTAACAACTTGAAGTTACAAAAAAGGAAGTCAGTCAGCCATCGCTGTCAAGAATCAAAAACACGATACATTGTCCACAGGGTACTCAATTTTGATTCCGCATTGCTTATGAAGTAATTTGACATTAATTGGAATTTGTAGTGCGCTCTTTTATAAGTGTCTGGATCGACATTAAAAAGCAAAGGTTCCTTCCTTAAAAATAAATAAAATAAAATAAGATAAATAATAAAATTAAATATAAAATAAGATAGAGTGAAATAAACTTAAATTAAAGCAAAATATTCCGGGATAAAAGTTAACCAAAATATATATGAAAATCAAGAAATGAAATTCAAAATTTCTTTCAAAATCAAAAGAATTAAGAATCTCAGTGGGGTGTTAATAGTTTACAAACAGCTTTTCCTTTACCTATTTAAGACTAATTGATATTGCTCGCTCCTACCTTCCTTTTTTCTTTTCTATCTTGTTGTAATACAATAATTCTCAGAAAAGTAATTGCACTTACCACAATATTTGGGTATTTGAATATTTTTTGCATATCTAACGATCAATTCAATTTAATGATTTAAGACCAATACAGTAATAGTGTAAAGTATGAGTGGTGAAGGTTGAGAAAATGGTCTATGAACCTATGTTCTACGTCATTATGCTACCGGTTGATAGTCAGTTCAAAGTCAGAAAGCTTGACGCTTTATCCATCCAGTAGATGAAGTTTGATTGAAGATAGTTTGCTAATGTTTATGTCAAAAGTTGTTCAGGATAGATTAAAGAAAAAGATAAAAAATAAAGATTAAAGAAAAAAATAACGTAGAAACGAAGAATGAAAAAAAAAAGGATGTAAACTGAGATGAAAGTAAGAAAAAGAGAAGTTAGGAACGAAAGAAAAAAGGGAAGGAACGGGAACCGATGACCTTCTCCTAATAACATAATTTCTAAAAAGCTCTCTTCTATCAAGGAGATAAACGAGCAACTTTAAAGCGGCCTCGTAGTCCCCAATAAAGACAATGAAAACAATTATTATATGATATATGCTGCCTTAAAACATGCGGTAGTTCAAAGTACTCGGCTCGTACAATGAAAAGCTGAAGGGTAACTGATGATTGGAACATATATGTGTATGCATTATTTTCACTTCGATAAGATCGTGTGTTTTGTTAGGAGTGGGTTTCTATAATGTTATAGAGATGCTTTGAAGATTTGTAGGACGGCTATGTGACCAGTATAAAGAAAAAACCAAAAACCCTGATCATCACTCTCTTGAAAACCAAATCGCTTATCTTTTATTTCTATAGAAATGAAAATATAATCACATTTCAAATTTCAAAACATCTCTAGGATAAAGAATGAAGAATTAGAATGAAGTAGAATGAAATGAAATAGAATAAAACAGTTTTGAATCTGCGAAGTTCTGTGGTTATTGCTTTGCTGTGAGGAGTTAATTTCTCTCAGGAACATATGTAGGCCTTCGGAACTTATTGACAAAAAGCAATTCGTGTCTAGCAAATGACTTGTGCTTGCCGCTTGGAGATCCGTCTTGCTTTAATGTTAGTTTTCGTTGTAGAAGGATATCAATACCAAAATAATTCTACATTGTCCAGAGAGTTTCCTGTCTAACAGCTTGATGCTGTCGCGTCTTCGTTCTGTTTTGCCCTCATCAATGTTTTTGTATATCGTTCTATGGTTATTGGCAAATTGGTGCTCACAATATGGCATAATGTAATGGCTTATTTTATAATTGAATTTTTATTGTTTTTTTTCAATCTCAATGACAGACGTGTGTGAAAAAACTGCCTAGTGCCAGTAACAGACAATATGAATCCATTACAACTGGGATGTTACCTCTCTATATGGTGAGTTGTTGTCTTCGCATGGGGGGATGTTTAGAAAGAAAACCGCCCCTCACATTCAAGCCAAATCATTATAGTCTTATACTTCATCTGATTGTTTTCTATATTGCTTTTAATCCCGAGGTGTTTTTTTTGCTATTACTAGTGAGATATTGTTATCACTAACACAAATCAGAATATTCGCTGTTTCCATGACTTAATGACCGACAACCAAACGCGTAAAGAACTTTTTATAAATATGGTGGCAGCATAAGGACAACGCTTGAACACACATAACAAGATCACGGCAAAATGTTATCTATTATATTATTATGTTATATATTATTATATTATATATATATATATATCATTCCCATACTATTGTGCACAAGAACCTATTGTCCCTAACGTGATAACAATGGCTTATATATACATAGATAAATGTATATTTCTGAGAGAAACCTATTTGTAAATATGGTATATATAAACATATGCGAGCTATTTAGTATGGAGCTAATGTCGTCGTTGATAACAGACACTGCATGCAAGACAATTCATCTATTTTTACTCCTTTTTAATTTCGTTGCTTTCTTTGATGCTGAATTACTAATCACTAGCGAGCGGATTAGAAGTGACATCAAAGCCTCAAACAAATTAATTGTTTGGCGGTCGTGCGCACGATTGTTGATAATATCTTTTTTCCCCGACTTCCATTCGCCTTGAGCTGTTTTGGAACATTACAAAGTATTTTAATAAAAGGAAAAAGTCATAAAGTAGACAAGAGCTTATGAAATAGTGTATTTATATAGTCTAGGGGAATTAGGACTTAGCGCACTATTTTGCAATTGATAGGAGCTGAGAAAGCAAATCCAAGCATGTGAATTGTTCATTTTTCGTTTGCAATAAATGTAAATACCTGGAAAAAGTATTGTACTTCTGATGAATAGGATTTTGAATCCTGAACTTTCGCCAGTTACTGCACGATTCTAGCTACATAAAGCTTTCTTCCTCAACATCACAATCATGTAACAAGTATAGCTGCATACAGAACAACTCTGGCTGAACAAGGCATAGCAAAAGATTCTTTAGACGAGTGAATATTGCTTTGTGAACGCAAGCAAGGTCAGATGCATAAATGATATGGTGTGTTCATTATTTATTTAACTAGATGCTTCTTCAATAATTTCAGTATTTCGGAGCTTTAGGGAATATGCACATGTAGTTACAATGGAGGTTCTTGTCAATGAAGATGGGCGCATATGCCGGAAAGCTCGGGAAGAAACTCTTCTGATGGTTGAAGAAGCATCTAGTTGATATTGATCAAGACACCAAACTTCAGCTAAAAGTACATTTGACATGATTTCTAAGTATGTTGTTGAATAGTTACATTTGAACAAGTAAACATGAACATAAGCAGCCCTAAGAAAGAGGCAAACACTACAAAGTTCTTCTAGAACGAACGATTTGTTTCGTAAATATCAATTATAAGAGATCTACTTTAGCACTCAACAGCCTATTGAGGTTGGAGACGATAATGTCAACAATAAAGTGGTCTTGAAAGTAAGCATGACTTTGGAAAGGAACTCCTAAACGTACAGAGATTCTAAGACGTTCAATTTTCATGATTTTCAAAGAAACGTCCAAGATGTTTCGTAGTCAGGGTCTAACTACCTAATGCAGTTCAATAAAATAACAAGTTTACCTTTTCATTCTATCCATGATAAAGACGTCCTTTAGCAATCAGTATATATATGTTACAGGTCGAGTTACCCGTACACGATTCGATCAAAGTCAGTAAGTGTTAGTAAATTGCACCTGAGACCTATATCCTCGCAATTCGTTTACGAGTGATGGACGTTTACGAATCAATGACGTTTCGACGTGTTGTGGCGCCATTATAATTCTTAATTGATGAGATCCTCCGAAGGTATTTAAGACCTAAATCCAAGGAACAAATAAGCTCTAAGATACCAAATAAGTCCTGATCTGTAAGGACTATTATATTTTTTCAGACTTGAAAAATGGGACCAATAACTTGAGCGCACATTCATTTCCCCCGGAAAAGACGGCTTGTATACTATATTTGTGCTAAAAGGGTCGGCGCGATATCCTAATGACTCTTCCTAGTCATAATTGATTAAAACAATTAATTGAAAACTTACTTTGAGGCAAGCTGCAACAAAATTGGACCACTAAAGTGTAGGGGAGTGGGGGTTTGGCTGGTAAAATCAGGAGTGGGGCACATATTTTTGAGCTCCTTAAAAGGGGTAGGCCATCAAAGAAATGTGACAACTTTGGAGGGGTATTTTCTATTTTTGCCCTTGAAAATGGGGGTGGATCATGCATTTTTTCAGCAACCGTATTGGGCAGGGTCTCACAAAAATAGCCTTCCAGTTTTCTGATTTTGCCGGCCCAGCCTCCCCTATACTTTATGAACAGTCCCTAAAGATCTGGTACTCAAATGGTAGGTATTGTGCCTGTAGTATATATAGCACTTGATTGTTTATTTGGACTTTGTCAATCTTGTTTATTGTATCGGTAGCATTTTCACAAGTTTTTAATAGAATACGGCATCAGTACGCCGTAGAGCAATTGGTACATGATCTGCCTATTAGACTTGGCGTTCACCATGTATCCATGTATTAATGGTTACTTTATAAAGGAATTCAATAAGTATTGAAAAAGCCTCCTATTACCAGAAATAGACCAGGGCGGACGCAAAGTAACTTATGAGATTAGGTTTTAGCCATCAAGTGAGACATTTGATTAAAGGCGCTTGAGAGAAAAATGAAGTGTTTTGATTTGGGATGCAATATAGAGGAGTAGCCTTAAAAGCCAGGACAATATCATGTGACTCTGCAGTGCACTGAAGAAAGAACAACAAGATGAAGAGGGAAGAAAGATAAGAAAGAAAAAACCTCGTCAGGGCAATAGATAACTCTTTCTTTTTTTCTTTCAGTAGATGCAAAAAGAATCTAACTTGTCGCTTTGCTTCCTTCTTATTGTGATAATAGAAAATGGGCGTGGCTAAGCATTAATTGCGAAAAAAACTTGTAAGCATTAATAATGGAGAAGAACCATCATGGGGTTGCCAAAAATATTGTTGACATACGTTGACAACTAAAATTTACTCGACCTGAACAAATACATATACCCAGTGTACAACAACAATATGGCTGTCTTGGTATCAGTTTTGATATCTAATATTAAATATGAATATGCTATTGTAATGAAAGAATTTGCAGGCCTTCTCAGTTGTTCCTGAGCGTTGATACACGTATAATACATTCTATTATGAATCTGGTACTTTGATACTTCGATATGGTGGTTCTTTTTTTATTTTCAAAAGTGCCATTTTAATATACAAAATGTCTGGAAATCTCCAAAAAAGTGCCTTCAAATACCCTTAATTCTTAGTATTTTTCAAAATTACTTTGCGTTTATAAAAAACGCAGTTCCCAAATTCATTTTTGGCTTCATTGTTTCTGGGTTTGCAGTTGGTTCTGGTTACTGAAAGCGGAGATTCCTGAAAGGGAGGTCGTGGGCTAAGGAAATGCTTATCTAGTGTTTACTTCCTCATCTGCAGTCCTGGAAATAAACAATATAGTGGAAGTGTACAATGAAGATCATGATCTTGTAATTTGAATTCAAAGGAAGGTATTATCTTGGATTCATCCGCTTCATACGAATTGCTTACGTATTGTACTGTATTCTACATGGAGTTTCTTTATTCAAGAATGTTTGAAGTACAAAACCTGCTGTTTGAACAGGCGTTCGTTATTTAGGTGACATAACAAAACAGGCGAAATCAATGCTTTGATTTGAATCTTTCTCTATTTGCGAATGTGAAGGAAAAAAATGAATTTCCATTCTACATTGTGACGTTTTTTGAAATAAAATAGCAGAATAACGACTTTCGCCTTTTAGTGCTCAAAGGAAGTCACTACTGAAATAGATAGATAGTCAATATTGAAATCAGAAATACGAGATTTGACTGTCTGGGTGTACTTCATCAACCTTTGTATAACAAAACAACTCCAATTGCAACTCGACTTCAAAGGGACTTTTGAATTATTCTCTAGACCTCAAAAGTTCAACCTTAAAATAACAGTAGTACGGAAATGTCAAGAGTACAATAATTAAAACAGCTAAGGGAATTAAGATGACTTCTGGCAGGAGAAAAAACTGCGTTTGAATAATATTTTGCTCAGCTGCTAATTATAGGAGTTATCGTTATTTGTTGGTCGGAAAGTGAGATGTTCATTTCCTTTTAACTCGAATCAGAAGTCCCGACCGTGTAACATCCACCATTACATAGGCTGCCGCTATGCAACAAGATTATAGGAATATATTATAAATATTATCGGAGCGTATTTTTCTTTATATGTGAATTTAGAAGTCGCCTTACCAGAAATCCTGAACGAATGAGGGCTTCGTTTATTCCTTGTTAGCTGGTGGTTTGGAATCAACACTTGGAGTGGTGCAGAATAAAAAAATATAATATATTTAAGGAGGTGATGTGTTCGAAGACAGTGACGTAGCTCCTCACGTGATGGACGTTTAACCAATAATATCTTCTTGGAAACCTTCAAATCTTGCTAAGTTCTGATCATTTTGATAGCCATAGACAATGCAAGCAGTGCGAAGAATTAATATTTGTACAAACGATTCAAAGTTGGGGTAATTCGAATGACAAATTAGCATGTCAATTTCCTCAACAAAGTTTGTTCTTCTTTGTTTCCAAAATACTGACGGAGGCGTCTTGATCAAAGGCTTTTTGTGACTTGTGACATCTTTGCTTTGCCAACCAAAACAGAAGCAATAACAAGGACTTAATTGTCAATATTTGCAGGTCTGTTGGAATTACGTTGACAAGCCGCTTCTAGTCGATGATAACCCACTATCCAACCAAAAAACAAATGCTTCTTTTTCTCATAGAAAAATACAATTCCTTTCCATATATCGCTTCTCCTAATTTTCAAACTTTTAGCTATCAAATTTCTGTCATGAGTAAATTGGAAATCCTCAAGATAAATCATGTGTGTATCATGTGATATCAACTGAAATATCTGGAGAAACTACTGTGTTTCGTATGCTAATTTTCACAAAAATGAGAAGTCTACTATTGATGCTTCATGATTCAGATATACACTGTTCTACTGAATTATCTTTTTTACTGGATAGCCCGTTTTGGTGTGATGACTTGCGTCGTGAAATCATGCTTGGCAATTTTACTAGAAATTTATTACTTCTGTGAAAAATTTCAATATAATTTTTAAATATAAACAGGAATTGACATGTTTGGAACGTTGACAATTGAATAAATATTGATGTAGCTGTTGATAGCTGTTTGCGGTTGAATTTGCAAAAAGCGCAAAACAGGGTAACGCAGTTTTTTTCTCGTTGTTGGAAAAGAAAAAAATAGTTGTTTTGTCCTATTAAAAGCAGCCACCTTCCATTTGTAATAAATGCTCAGTATTTTTACGGTTTTCCTGATCTCTCCGTAAACATTGACACGTGACTGAATTGAGTGACCAAAACCGAAAACTGGACGTGCGGTGATAAAATATTGATTATTAGAAATAATTTAATGAGACTCGTGTAAGCTACAAGTTTCCATAGGGCCATCTTACTTGGCCAAATTGTGCGAGTGTTGAAACATTATTACTGGGGTTTCATATAATACGAGATATGAGATATTTGCATGCGAGATTATCGTTAATGAATATTAATGATGAGGTCACGTTCTTCACAATATGGCGGTCTTTCTAGTACATATGAAAAACCGGTGTCGTTAGATCGCTGTGAATTTATAAAGCTACAAAACTTTTGTTTGGCATAAAAAAAAAACCATGCAATAATATCAGTCCTGCTATTTAATATCTTGAATTTGATGTTTTGCAAAATGAACGAAGTATCATTATATAACCGCAGACCATAAATACCGAAGGCATCAAAATGAAATGAAATCAATTGTTTTTGGCATGATAATAAATTAATGAAACTGATGATTCTCGTTTCCTTTACATTATTAAACTGAAGTTAAAAGGAGTCGTACGAGGTATTAGTATCAGAAGAGGGGGGTAATTATTGTATATTCACATTTGTATATATAATTGTAAATAGCAAATCTTTCTCTACTTATTAGAAACGACGAAAATGTAGAATAAGTTAAAAGATTAATTCATTTTCTAATTTTCAAATTATATCGTCAAAAAAACGTGTGGTCCATGTTTGCAATATTAGCTTAAATGAAAACAGGGAAACAACTCACACAAACAAGCTAAAATAAAAATAAAATAAGCAAAAGCAAACACCATAAAGGACACAAATACGGGGCAATTTATCAATTTATTGTTGTTTTATTTCATTATTTCCTAAGCATATTTTCGAATTTATTATTGATTAAAATATATACATAGGAATAAAATGAAATAATATAAGTCAATCTCTTACCTTGAGAAGTGAAGGACGTGAGATCACTGAGATATTGAAATACGAGATGCGAAGATATCAGACTGGTAAAGAATGATAAGCCATTAGTATTTATTTATTTATTTAATAATGTAAAAAATGGCAGAAACTATTTAGTAATACTTTACCAAAGAATTAATGAAAACATTGTCAAGCATTGTCAAGTATTTCTACTTAAAAAATTGCTAACAAGAAGCAAGTTTGTTAAGAGTAAAAGATGTTCCTCAATCCCTTCCATCTTTCTTTCTTTCTTTAGTTATATGATACATAAGGTAAGGTGTTGCCTGCGTCAACACGTGATGGCAGTCATGGCTGGAACAATTCAGTTTCCAAGGGAAAATACAATCTAATGATTTGCTTCCTCCCATGATAAAAAAAGAGAAAACTCTCGAATATATCAAGGAAAAAGATCATCTTTTAAAGAAAATACTCGCGATAAGAAATGAAAAATAAAAAAAACAATTGGAAACGATTATCCGTAATGGACATTGTTTTACATATGAAAAGCAATGCTAAATGCACCTGTTACCACAATTGTGATAGGCGAATGCTTGCTTGATCCAAGAGAATTAAAAAAAAGAAATTAATCCTAATGATATGTTGGGAAACAAGGTTGGCGTAGAGCGTAGGTGCTCACATCTCGGGGCAGGTGCTTGGAATGAAAAAACATTTTTTTAAAAATTATATTTGATATTTCTCAAATCTTCCTTAATTCCCCTCTTTGAAATTTTTATGACATAGCTACATACATCGAGTTGGATCGTGTTTTTATGGCTACTATTCGTGCAACATTCGATTATAAAAATTGCAAAAACCGAAATAATTAGGAAATATGAATACTTAATTAAGTAATTATGGATTTATTTAATTTATTTTATACTTTTTTTGATATCACTTGATATCTTAGTAGAGATAGTATACACATGGCCCTCTGAGAAATAAAAAAAAACAACAACTACACCAAGAACAAGCAAATAAACCTAAAACCTAAGATGAATAGAATAACTTGATAGAGTATATAAAACAGCATATAAATATTGAACACTTATTTCGAGATTGTTTCCTTTTTGATTTTCTGGGTAAAACACCTAAGAGACTTGGACTCTTTAATGTCTCTTGATAGATTGTTCCATATTTTGGCACCACTGAAAGCAAAGGTGTTTTTCCCAAAAGATCTTTTTACTTTAGGCAATATGAGGTTGTTGTCAGAGTTCCTAGTATTTTTTGAATGAACTTGTTTAAACAAAGAGAACTTCTCTGACATGTAGGAGGGTGTTAGTCCATTTAATGCCTTGTAAACGATCTTCGCCTTTATTCTTGTCACTCGTTCTTTAAAGAACGTAATATTAAGCTTTTGGAAGATGAGTTGTGAAGGTGCGTCCCAGGCTGGATCCACAATCCTAATTCTGTAGGAGTAGCATAGCATTAGCGTGTTTGATGTACGTATCACCCCAGACACATAAGTGCAGTATCACAGGAATGAAGTGGCCTGAAGCCAGACTGATGTTTGAAGAGGACATCATGTTTATCAAGGAAGAGGACATCATGTTTATCATATAGAGATAGATGAACATGCTTTTCTAGTATTTTGGATGCTATCGGCAATATGCGGATTGGTCTGTAGTTACCCACGCTGTGACGGTCGCCAGATTTGAAGACTGGAGTACCTTTAGCATCAGTTTATTACATGAAAATACTGAATGAAACCCGCAAAGCATGATGGGGAAGTTCTGAATGCCGGTCGTATTTGTAAAGCTTTACATGTAAGATGACAGTTACACCATGTCAGCGCACTGATAGTATTATGCCTTGGACACATTTAGCCAGCAAGTCTAGAACTTGACTACCAGACAGACATAAGTCAGTGAACTGAATGAACGAATTTCATGAATTCATTGCACTTGGTCTTGATAAGGTAATCATGGCTGTATAGACACATCAAGTCGGCTAGGTGATCCAGCATCATTAACGATGGGTTTTCTTCACTTAATAGAAGATTGAACTTTAATGTACTCTTAAATGAGACATTAAACATACTGTTTTGAGTAGATGGTGCTTATATTGCAAGAGAAGGCGGAGAATATAAGATATCAGCCTCTTGAAACTATCGTTAAGATCTCTTGCCAAAACATGTGAATACCATGTTATGACTGGTAAAAAAAGTTTTCAGGAAAAGTTGGATAATTGCTATCAGCCTTTTGAAATGATTTGAGTGCATGAGGGAAAAAACTGCGACAGATGTAGAAAGAAAATTAGTCTCACTGTGCTGAGAAAGAAGAAAGAAAGAAACAAACGAAAAACAGCCATCCACCACGCACAAAATATCTCAGTCTGAATCTATGCTCTAGTTAGTTACGAACTATTAGATTATTACTTCTGTCTTCTATTTCAAGATCCGCCACATTGTCTAACAAACCTATTCAAACAGGCAAATGAACAAAGTTTCACAAGCCTGTTTTTTGACCAAAAAAAGCGTATGTTGCTTGGTTTTTAGCGATGCTGAACTTAACGAGAACAAGGTAAAAACAACCCACTCTGTTGGAAATACAGAAGGAAAGAGCCTGTTATCTTTTATTAACGACAGAATTTGTTGGTACCTAGCCCTTGGTAAAAGAGAGCTGTTCGCTATTTCTCTTTTTCTCTCTTTCTTTCTTTCTCTTTTCTTTTCTTTTCTCTTCTTTTCTTATAGAGAAGTGACCGGCTTACTTATATATTAGTGTTTGAGTGCTTTATTACTTGTTCCCAAGAGGATATCATGATGAGTGAACGTAGCCTAAGGTAACAAGATATTCTCCAGCACCATCAATGAAGCACATTATATGCACAGGGCAAGATGAATATACAGTAAAATTGATGGCTAATAGATGTTAACAAACTAACAAATGTACTTCAAGCATCGCCAAAAGTAACGATTTCTTATTCAAATCTAGGATTTTATAATATGATTATTCGATATAAAAGTCAGTGAGGATCAAAGGCATTAGAAAGTCCACGCGTTGTTTTTTTTTTCGTTTTAGGATTACCTGTCAGTGCTATAGAATAAGTTGTCTTGCTAGTCCAAGGATAGTTTTACTTCCAAACTGATCAGAACCGAGCCTTAGAAGCGACCTTTAACGTGATAGTTGTGTTGAGCACAGTATAGTTTGTATCTTCTGTAGATCAGTCGTGCTTTTAAAGACGAACACGAGAGATATTTATCTAGTCACCTGTTTAAGTAGTTCTTTGTAAGTATTGACCAGTTTTTGTTATCGGAGAAAGAAAGGATGAAATGTGTTTTCCGCTAGTGAATAAAACAGGTTTAAAAACCTAAAGATTGCTACCATTATCTTTCAGCTACTGGCCATAAAAACGCTTATAGATTGAGTAAAAATTGATATCGTAGATACAAAATACATTAAAAGCAAAGAGAAACAAGTGGTTCTAAAATTAACCATGGATTTTAATTGGTCATTCAAAAGCTTCGCCTTTTTTGTTCTGAATAATGGCCATGGTAGACATCTAGAATAATGATTTTGTCCGGCTTACCTTGAACGCAATTGATTGCCAAGGTTTGTCACAAATATCGGGCTATTATTGCTTCAGTTATTTAGGATTTGTCTCTCCGTCATTACTTTGCAGCATTAGTTGAGACTACAGCTGTAACCTACCTACCGTACGAAAACGAGTTATTCACAGGTAGCCCAGTACGCACTTTAATGTCTCATCAACTGTCAAACCATTTATTTGTGTTTTCAATTAAAGGAACATCTATCGGGGATCCTAATCGTCAGCAGCACCGGTACTAATGCTTCAGCTGCATCTCCATTATCATGTACCATGTTATACGTTAGTATATTGATTACTGAGTTACTTGCTATGGAACCGCGGCTTATGGCTTTCGTGAAGGCAATTAAACCTAACCTCGATCTATTGCTATGGATTTGCAGTTATATCCAAGTAATCTGAGGAATTCGAATTAGCCAATCAGCACGCGTTATGTGGTCGGCGAAAAAAAACATCCATCCCATGATAACTTGCAGTTGTTTAGTTGGTCTAAAAACAAAATGGGTGAAATGACAAGAGAATCGATAGATTCGAAACTCTACACTTTGTTGGCTATAGAGTAAAAACTCAAATTGTTCAACAAGAAATCCTAAAATAACATTTGTTTCTATGGAACTGAAAAACTTGATAAATAAAGTACTTTTCGGTTTTCTATATTTTTCTTTCAAGACCGTGAATGACGCCTGGGACAGTTTAGAAATCCCCTAGATGGTTGATGTTTAAACATTCATAACGGTTATGTGGAAACTGAGGGGCACTTCTGGACCATTCTACGGTAGCAGAAAACTGTGGGGCTAGTTTTACTTGAGAAATATTATGGATTTCAGTATTTATTTGAACATAATAATCTATTAATCTTTTAGAGCAATTAACTGTCTCTATTCAGGAATCTATAAATATTTTTGTAAAATGAAACAAATAATAATTTCTTACCAATATATATAACCTTCAAACTTGATGTTTCTTCGTGTGGCCTCTGAATCTCGTTAGCTCCTTTATTCATTTAATCGGAGATTAATCTTGATCCATTTCCTCTTTTAAACAGGCATAAAATCCACCAGGTGTGGAGATTTACGATACTTCGAAAATGTCACGGAAACAAGACGAAACAAAAGCCTTTCTGAAGGGTCAAGTTTCTTTGTACGAAGTGGATCAGTAGATTTAAAATAGCTTATAAATGTTACCCTAATGGCTTCGGTACATGAAAGGTTACACGTAGAACTAGTTAGTGCATGCTTCACCCTCCCTGAAAACCAAACCAAACCAAAAGAAAGAACACATTATATTAGCTGGGATAGTCACCTGGAAGCAGTGTTTGGCCGATACCAATCACCAAGGAGCTGTAAGGGATGGGGAAACACTTATGAATATACAATAAGTAAAATGGCTCAGTGGAAAGAAATCAGAAACACTGATCACTATCAATATGAACCACTCTCTTGATGAAAAAATATTCCCAAATAAACAATATTGATTGTGAATAGCTGATGAAGGCCGAAACGTTGTCTATTAGATATCATTGACAGCACTTTAAGACGGTTAATTCGAATAAAAAACTTATGTACATATATGTATGTATATATATACATTTGGGATTGACTGTTTAAGGAATATAAAACGGCGCGGCGCGTGTCTATATTCTGTGATACAAACATACTGGCAGGATTTTCGTATACATCATTTTTGGTCTTGCCATATGAGCAGAGCTTCCAGCATTTTCTTTATTCAATAATTATCAATACTTCATCTACTATGGTTTATCCGGTTAAATAGGTAATGCGTTATGATTGTATAACTAAGGGAATATATAACGTCACATTTCACTGAGTCGAAATTTCTATGGAGAAAGTTTCTGTTGCGCATGCTCATAAGGTATCGGGTGCTTGGCTAACCACATTTTCGTTTCCTATGTTCTAAAAGTTTTTAAAAGAAAATGACCTTTTTAAACCTTTAATTTTCAACCAAATCAGCTACAACATCAGTCCAGCGTCAAATGACCCGAAATCCTAAAGTGTTGATGTTTTGAAAGAAAGAATAAGGCGAACAAACGTTAACAGGATTTCCAAATTTGGGTTTGTATCATTAGGAATTCAAACGGAATAACCGAGCAATTCTTAGGAGTTGGGAAGTAGTTTTGTCTAACCGTATTTTTGGGTTATATATTCATCAGTCCCACGTGGAAAGGAGTGACCAACACATAGTTAACCTTCAGCGATACAAGCAATATATCAGATCAACTGGCCACATCAGTAGATGATTACATCATGATTTTGAGTATGAAAAACGAATATTCTCTCCCTTAGTAAATCCCTCTGCAAATCTCTCTGTACATCCTCGGATAGCGGCATAGTCGTAAATACTCCGCGCTGCCGTACTGCGCTTTAAAACTTTATCTGATGTTATGGCCCTAAATGATTCAACCTTCATAAATATGATGAAAAAGAAAGAATCGTAAATCCTGGATAATATTGAAGCATTGTCGTAACACTAACATTCTATTTAATTTGATTGGCTGTTGTTAATAACATAGCTACGAACTCCTATTCAATAACAAACACACCAATGGAAATGGACTAGAACGGATATAGTTTTTCTCGCATCTTGAATCCAATTTTATTTCCATTCGTCGACTAAACTTTTGTATAAACATTGCCGTCAGCGATCCTGATATTAGTAGAGCGTGCGCTGTGATGACCTGGTCGTAAGATTCTGACAAGTGAGCAAGCTTTTACCCTTTTCGATTTTTTAAAGGACGACATCGCTCTCTGCCTGCCTGTCTGTCTGTCTGTCTGTCTTTCGTGTAAGTTCAGGATCCATTTATAATTTCAATTTTAGACCCTCCAATATTATTCATGGGTCCCGTAGTGTTCATGATATCACATTTCTAGTTTTTAGGAAAGATTCACAACTCTTAGTTATTTTTTTTAAAGGAAAACGAAGAAGGCAATCGATTACGAACCGCAATCTGTGATTTCATTGTGATGTACAACTTTTCCGGCATAGCTTAGGATGATATTTCATTCTTAATAAGATGTTCTGCTTACCTTCCAAGCTTCCACTTTTATTGAGATACGATATATATATATATCTATATATAGTGATATTCCACGATGCACAACATTAAACTGTCAGTATGTTTTTGGTTGCGTGCAATCCATGATGATCAAATGAACACATTATATCAAGCCTGCTATTATTCATCTATTCCTTTTCCGTTACGAGTTGAAATCTCGCCATGACATCCAATTACAGCAACCTATGCACCACTAAACTTGAATACACTTGATAATTCGAAAATGAATAAGAAAGCTCAAACATTTCCGCCAATTTTCTGCTATTATGAAGTAAAATGTTTCCATGGTAACAATAATTATCATCAAACTTTTTTTAAAGAAGCGGTAAAAGTTTTTTCTATGCTTTATCACCAGCCCCCTTCCGTCCTACACACTATTGAATCACAATGTAACTTGGCATTGAAGCCTGTGAGAAACGAAAGTAAAGCTAAGAACTGAAAATGATAGGAAAGATGGCAAGAAAGGCATTTGACAGGAAGAAACGCTCTTGTCGCCTTTCTTTTTATTTATTTCTCCAGTCTAAATTTCAAAAATTGTTTTCTTTAAAGTATAGTGAAAAAAATATGTTCGTGAAATGAAATTTAGCACAAAAACAAAACAAAACATAAACAAAAACAACAATAAAATTTCAAACAGAAAAACAAAAATAATAAAAAAACAAAAATATATCCCGCAAAGAAATATTGGTAGTTATAAAAAAAAAAGTTCAGATAGATATTGTTTAACAACGCTCTTGAGAAATAGATTTTCCTTATCCTAGCTATGCCCTGTTGGCAAGTAAGCCAAGATAAATCATTGATCAGTCATTTGCCATATCCTGTCAGTATGAATTGTATAAATTATTACTATATCACTATATCTCAGGTATCTCAAGGTATCACTATATCTCAGTTTTCATTAAATGAATGTTAAACGGCTACTTATATTCATTCATTCATTCATTGATTCATGTATCGCATATCTCAGCATTGAAAAACTATTCCGGAATAGATAGAAAATATTTCTATCAATTTCATAATGTAGTTTCCATGATTCGAGAGCTTTGCTCCGGGTTATGCGGTTTTTATTTTCTTTCTCTGCAAGCTCAACTATTAAGCTGCGTTCAGTCGGTGAGTTAGCCATGCCCTGACTT
>OCZR010167199.1:13744-28812 GCA_900234385.1 Anemonia viridis | reverse complement strand
TGATGTCATGATGATGGTTGTATTGATGATGATAATGGTGACAACGTGATGTTGATGATGATATCTGAAACGTGGATGGAGATGATGTGTTCCCTTGATATTTGCTGTGCAGTAATACCTTTACAACTTCTCTATGCTTCAGGTAAGAAGCAGTAAACTGGCAAAATTTTCCAAATATGCTCCTCAAGAAGGGAACAGATATGATGGTATATACAAGGTAAGGTGGCAAGCTGTAATAGCAGACAAACCCAGAAGGAAAAAAATATACCAGTCCTGATGTTGTCAATAAATTGTGATTCGTTCGTTAGATGAAATAAAAATAATGAAACCTAAATTTTTTTTATTCGTTTTTGAAGGTTGCAAAGTATTGGCCAGAGAAAGGAAAGTCTGGGTTCATTGTTTGGAGATATTTGTTTAAACGTGATGATGAGGTAAAGTTGGTATATAATTGATACAAATACCGGTAGGACACCAAAGGAGTTGCCAACAGGAGATAACAGAAGAGAGTTAACTAGAAGAGGCAGCTTGCAATGACAATCACTTGCCATAATGACCAGCTAAATTAGCTTTAGCTCAGTCACTCTCACCTCATTTCTGTCTCAAGTTAATCCATCAAAATGACCAGCAGACAAAAACTTGACCAGACATAAGTTATAATTCTGTTCAGACATTGTCTGATGACCAGCCATTATTCTGAGTGCTGTCTTCAGAAACCTGACTTCCTCTTCTTCAATAACAAGATTAAAAATTTATTTCAACTCGACATATATAGATACTGATAACTTTGACCTCAACAGTCTCCTGCACCATGGACTAAGGAAGGAAAACAAATCACTAAATCACTGGGGCTGAAGATGGTGGTAGGTGTTATAAACAGAGCTTTATAAAATAACTTAGATATAATGCGCGCTCTCATTGGCCAAAACTGATCACGTGTGTGTGCATTACGAGAGCACACAGCATGTGTGTTTGCATGTTGCGTGTTTGTATTTTATAAAACAAATAAAATTTCTTCAATAAAGCTTCACATTGTGCTTGTATATAATATAACACACAATATACATTTAATTAAGTGTGTCTAGCCTGAACACACCTGTACATTAAACCTGATGGTTACACACTCACAAGGCTTATGGGTGCAAAGAAAAGAAGTGGTTGAAATGGGCCATGTGGAAATGACCAGACACTGTTCAGTGAGCTTGTAAGCACTGTTTTTTTTTTACCATTTTCTTACCTTGATTATGAGATCTTTTCTTGAGTCAGTATCCTGAAGGTTTCTTAGAAGCTCAGGCAAAGAAGGAAGAGGAAAAGGCTGATAAAAAGAAAGGGCAAGGAAAAAGAAAAAGAGAAGAAGGTAAGAATATTAATCAATGAAAAGAGAAAATTTTAAGACCTTTTCTTAACACCATGAATTGGACAATTCACATGCCTCTATCATTGCAAGCTCACGGCTGGTTGGTCTCACTTCAACACAAAGGCACTGCGAAGGGGTCTATACACTTCAAACTGCAATTTTCTTTTTCTAACTTTTCATATATCTTATTTTTATTTTTTCCCTTCAGAAACAAAAACAAGTCCAACAAAATCACCTAACAAAAAGAAGAAAGCTCATTCATTGTCAGAGGAAATCAAAAAACAAATAAATACAGATACAGAGAATGTCAAATTGTGGAATGAAATAATCAGCGATAAAACTTTGGATCATCAGGTAAGAATTTGAGTGTCAGTAAGCAAATACACTCAACTCTCACCTTGCAGACAATTCAACCAGGTACATACATCTTGCTATTGTGTACAACATCAAAATATTGTGGATGCTGACTACTGGAGACACAAAGTGACAGCTCTAAGGGTGTCTGCTCTAACAAGAGTTGACCGTAGTCTGCCTTGTTAGCCCTGGGTAGGGTTTAATATAATAAGAACCAAAACTAGTTAACAAGTAATAGATGGAGATGTTTTCATTCCTTTAAATCCCAATTCAACATTGTACATTGGCAACAATGAAGTGTTTTGTTTATCAAAACTTCATTTCTCAATTTTGTTTTGTCCTATATGACATGGCTGCTGTGAACGTCTTTTCAACTTACCTAAAGATCATTGCTCATCTTAATAAATACGTTTTCCTCCACAGAAATTCCTTCAGAAGATTGAAGAGCACTTTGCTTGCATCTGCTGTCAAGATCTTGTTTTTAAACCAGTAACAACAACTTGTCTGCACAATGTTTGTAAAGTAAGTATCATGGTGACAATGTTTGCATTATTTAACGACCACTACCAGAATACTTCACAAATCTTCCCTTATATTCAAAGTATTTACTGATGAGAAAAGTATAACAATTTGTTTGCAATTGTCAAAGGAACTGAATGAAAGAACAGGATTCTAATATTCCTAGTAAAATTACCATAACACAAAATAATGTCCTATTGCAAAATATCCCATGTCATTTTTACTGGAATAAACAAATATGTATCCCTTAATCAATGTTCTGTTCTGTTCCAGGGATGCCTACAGCGATCGTTCAAGGCTGGAATATACACCTGTCCAACCTGTCGAACAGACTTAGGAAAGAACTATCAACAAAATATCAACTCTAATCTAGAAAACATTCTTAATGAACTATTTCCTGGTTATTCAAAGGGAAGATAACACTTTCCAATTTAGAGAAAGAAAGTTAGCAGAATATTTTTTTTAGAAAAAAATACTTAAGAAGAACATATTGTACATGTCGATATTTTACTCAAGTTTAGCTTGCCTTATATTCATCCATGTTTTAGTGGTATACACCTGTTTTCATAATCATGTGACTCAGACAATGAGCAACAATCATAGTCTTCTGGGGTTTTGACAACTAGTAAATTATGGAACTCTTACAATAGTAAATTATTGTTCAACAACAGGCAAAAACCCAGATGTCTTGAGCTGTGTTAGTCACGTCATTAAGAAAAGGAGTGTAATTATTTTACGTGAAAGTTTCTTCCATTTCCTCATTGAGCTTATTTGATAAACTTTTGCAGTGTTTAGTTAGGTGCGCACTGGTTTTTGTTGAACCATGTTGGTCATTAACCACAGAGAACAAAGAATCTCTTGATATAATTTTATCATTCTTTTACCATTTCAGATTTCATGAGTTTTGGGCTCCCTTAGAAACCTTGATACCAGGGGTACATTTCAAAGCACATGTCATTCCCTTGAGAATTATTTCTTTTGTTAACTAATACTTTAAAAAATTCTCAAATGATGCCATAATGTGGATGAAATTAACAAAAGTTTTATAAAGAGTGACATGTGAACTGAAATGGGAAAATAATGATCTGACAGGTCTATTTTTTTCATCCCATTCCTTTTCACAGGCCACTTTTGCACCACCTAACCTGAATGGAAAATGCTCACTGTTCTTTGAAATGTAGAATTTTCTTTTTCTATCATTTCCATATTTTCTCAATTTTATGATGGAAATAAAATATTTTTACCTTCAAAAGGTTTCCAAATGGTTGTTCTTTGGGTTCCCTGTGTTTCCTAGTCTAGAAAATAATCGGAAATTTTCGGTTCTCGTTAAGAATTCTCGTACTGTCATCGTATGTCCGTCGTTATTGTTTCGTAGCTCGGAAGTGTCACTTGGACTTTGTACCCTGATGTAAACAAACAGTGAAATCATTTCCAGCTAGTGAAGGTGGCCTGGATAAATCTCAGTGGTAAGTAAAAAAAATAAGTAAAACATCACTAAATCTACCGCTTAGCTTTTAGTTTAATTTTTGTAGATTGCATTTTTTTTATTCAAAACCCGATCCAATAAAAAAGTGCGTGTTTTTTTCGCTTTTCGCGAAAATGTCCTCAACATTTCAAACGTTATGACATATCCATTACAGTTGGATTTCCGTACCATTTATTCCTATCTGAAATAAGCTTATATATTTTTTTTGATTTTTGAATATATATTTTTTCCATCGGATAAAGCAGTGGATGTCTCGTTTAATGATGTCCTAATTTAGAAATCTTTTTTCATAACAATAAATTAAGCTTATTTATAAGTTAAGTACCAGTGCGCACAAATAAAAGCAAATTCCTACACAAATACAAGCTATAAGGACGGTGCAAAAAAAAGAATTTTAGATATTTTTACAAAATGAGAGAGCCATTATTCTTGTAAACCTGTTGTATCGTTCCATCCATCCAGGATACGCTCCTATACGAGATTTTTTTCTAATTATAAATGATTGAATGTCATTTTTTATCCAAACAAAATATTTATTTAGGCCATAAATGGCTTATAAAAGACGGCTTGAATTGTTTTAGAAAGGCAGCGAGTAAAATATTTTCCCCACATCATAGCGATTTTTACAATCTCAGTTTGATTGAAAATATGTTTTATTAACGTCGTGGTTGAAAGGAAGTTCATATGCATTCAGCTGTAGTCTTGTCTGTTATTTTCTGTTATGAATTTGCATGCTTATTATAATATTTAATTTTAGACCTGCTTTGTTTTTGTACCCAATATTGTTTCTCTTTCAAACCCATAACATATCAAGATCCTTTGATTGGGACGTTGGAAACATTCCCAGTAAAGAAGTAAATAACACTCAAGGGAATGTGATGTATATCAATCAGAAACAGTCCATTCACCTGTGGTACACCGAGTCTAGTTCTACATTAGACCTAGATCTACAGTTTTTCCATTTTAAATCCTAACTTTCCCTTGAGGTATTAATTATTTCTTTTTTTAATACTAAGGCTTGGGTAGAAACAAATACAGGGATATGAAACTAAAAGATAGAATCATATGCCCAAGGGAAACTAATTTGAAAGAAACAGGAAACTCATTATTACCACTAGGTATTGATAATAATCCCCACCCAAAGAACTTTTAAGTGTGACATCATTTGAACAAAAAAATTTCCGGGTCCAAAACAAAAAGTAGTTTTATAAATAAGATTTTTTTATTTTTTCTTCGCAGCAGGATTTTTTGTCAAATTCTCTAACTGTTTCAGGTGGAGGTTAAATCATTAAAACATCTTTAACTTTATTTTAGTGTTTTTTTTTTTGTAAGCAGTTGAATGTAGAAATACATCGACTCAACGTAACAGCTCTATCATGCGGAATGAAGTTTTGAACACATCATTGATGGTTTTTACAGTACTTGAATTACAGCCAAAAGACACCAGCTAAAGTAATCAATAATTCAGACATGTACACTGAACTCTCAACTAACCTGATACTTTGTCTTTTCTGTTACAAGGCTTCTTGCTTGAAGGGCAAGTTATAATATCATCATGGAACAACCAAGAAAGAGGAAAAGCAGTGAGAAGACAGACCTTGACGAGGATTTGAATTCAACACCTTTCAATGCCCAAGACAGCAGTGGCCCAAAGATTCCATCATTGGCACATCTTAATACACTGGTCAAAAAAGAAATTGAAAAAAGCTCTTGGTGGGAGCTTTATGGATTTGATATTGCAATAACAGTTGTAGCTATTGGTGTTCTTCCTTTGGGTTACCTCTTGCTGGGTCAAGGAAGTAAACTTCTTTTCATTGCAGGTTTCGTCATAATCGGTCACATCCATTCTCTTTTTACTGTCAAAGTTGCACATGCTTCAGTTCATAATGCATTTATGGGATCCTCACCGTTCTGGAATAAGGTTGTCAGTGTGTTCTTCATTGAGTTTTGGGGTGGGTTTACAGAAAAGGGCTCCAAAGATGCTCACATCAAGTACCACCATCCATACACCAACGTCATCAGCCTTGGGGATTCCAGCTCTTGGAAAGTTCCTGCTCTTGATAGATACTCCTATTTATTCTTCGCACCAATCCTGCTCCCTCTAGTCTATCCATTAGTAGTCATTGACTTGCTGGGGAAAAGATGGCTACCCATCGCTAGAGTCTTTGTCTTGAGTATCTTGGGTTATTGCTTTCAATTGTGGTGCTTCCTTAAGCTGTCGGGACTTTCCTTTGGAGCAGCTCTGCTTTGCGTTATCTTTGTAAGATCTGTCTATACTATACCCTACATTCACGTTAACATCTTCCAACACATCGGCTTACCCATGTACGATCCCAACAAGAAACCATCAAGTCGGCTGCTTCAGATGGCATCATCAGTGCTCAACCTTCCACGTAACCCCTTACTTGACTATAACTTTGGGCACAGTATCGTCAGCTGTCATGTCGAACATCACCTTTTCCCACGGCTCTCTGACAACATGTGCCTCAAGGTTAAGCCACTGGTGTCTCAATACTTGAAGAGTCATGGCCTGCCATATAATGAGGATACATACCAAGGCAGGCTGAAAATGTTTTTTGATCGATATGAAGAATTGATGGTTCAGGCTCCCCCGATAACGGAACTGGTTGGAATACAATAATCAAGCCAATAATATGGGTGTGACAATGCCGTACCATGTGGTGCATTCTCATTGGTGCAGCAAGGCAAAATTGACAAATGAATGCCTTACTTTGACAGTGCCCATACCACAACCTGTACATTGTATTCCAAAAACATTTAGCTGACGCAGATTTAACTATTGAAAATTAAAATACTGAGAAATGCTTAGTAAAACAAAGACAAAAACAATGACTTTGAAATCTAGCCTCTGTTATTGCCATTTTATAACGAAAATGTCCATGAAGAATACTTTGAAATTATTTATGAACTCTTTGAGATTGAAATTTCATATTATTAACTTGCGTTATTTCCTATTGAAAAAATATTTGATTTTTTCATGCATGTGGTTCTTGAACATGAAAAGCATGATGATTCTTTGACGACAGTTAATTTGTAAATAGGATTAGTTTGACATGATATTGAGAAAATAAAGTGGAAAAAGTTCCAAATACTGATTTAGAAGTAGTGTTGAATATTATGACTCACACTGAAAGATTCCCAGCAAGGTTATTTCCCAAGCTAAAGCCAAAATAGAGGGCAAAAAAGCTTTGTAAGCAGAAAGAAAAACACTGGTTTAAGCTTCTTAGTCAACCTTTTTTGGCTTTAATGTCTTTCTATTTTAGATTACATGTCATTACATCATCTGGTAAAGGGAGTGGAGCACTGACGTTAGTCCTTTGTCAGAGTTGTGCTGACATTACTGTGTACATAACTCAAACGAAGGACTAATAAATGTCCGAAATATCAGTGCTCCACTTGCTTTACCAGATGGTGTATAATTTCACACAGAGCTTCCTAGTGAAACGTTTGCCTGTGACAAGCAAAGCATACACCTATTTCAAAAAACGTTGTCGGGGAGAATGGCGAATGGCGATTGTCCAGCCGAGATTGCACGACCGAAAAACATGGTTACGCTTCTTGACTTACAAAATCGAGCCAATATTTATCACTGACTATCTTACAGTATAAGACAGCTATTATTTCCCATCAATTATCAAAATCTATGGCTTCTTTCGGTCGTGCATTCAGTGTTCAGCAATTGACGTTCGCCGTTCTCCCCGACAACGTTTTTTGAATTAGGTGCATCTCGCAATTGGGCTATCCGATATTCTTCATATAATGGTTATACATGAGGAGACACATGAATATGGATACAACTCGTGAAAAGAATCTTATAAATTTCCCAAGAGAATAACATCCAGAAAAATACTATGCCCAAGCCAAAAGGTCTATTATCTTTTGAATCCCCCAAAAGAAATTCAACGATCTATTTTTCTTGTCTATGTTTTAAATAAATGATTTGATTGAGCTAAAAGCTAAAATGGAGTCTCCTGTGTAAACGTTGCTTCACAAGCTTTTAGACTTTTTTTGTAATGTATCTACAAAAAAACAGTCGAGAGTTCTTTATAAATTAAATTACAATATTCACTCATAATCTTCTTCCATATACCCCATCTGTCCATCTTGGGGAGGAATTCTAGACAATGTTGCACAAGATAATGATTTGCAACTGATGTTTTGGAGCTGGTGTGTTGTAAGATTATGCTAGATTGTTTTTAGTGTATCATTGACTTCAACAGCATATTGCAAGTTTTTGATCTGATTTTAAAACATTGCAACTCAAGGGGGCCCTGTTACTGTATGTATTACACATTGAAACTTTTAGCTAAAACGCGTTCAACGACATATTTGTGAGACATGTTTTAGAATGAATTGCACCAGTATAATAACCCCAGCTTTGTGAAACTTTCACAGTGAGAAAATAGAACTGCTCTCTATTCCGCAACCAAAATTTCTATCGAGAACAAGTTTCGGGATGAAATCGCCATGTGACACCCCTGTGAAATTTGTCTATCAATGCCGACATTGCACACAAGTTTCAACTAAAAGGTTCAACATTTAACAGGGCCTTCACAATGATATTGAATTCATGCAAAAAATCATCATTGCAAAATTAATTGTCTTGTGTAACATCACCTTATTGAGGGATTGAAATGAGTACAATTCTTACCTTCTTCATGTAGCTTGCGGCAGATGTTCCAAACATGGGATGAATGTCAAATGTTGGCTTATTTTGGTGTATTTCTAAATCATTATTTATTTTGGCTTATGTACATGTTAAATTTTGCAATTTTACATGTTAAGTGTTGCAATTTTTTTCTTGATAAGGAAGGCCGAGTTAAAATGCATGATAATCACATTTGTATTCTTCTTTTCACTTCAAAATCCTTCCTTGTATCATACAGTCTGGCTATATTACACCATTAGCATCACCTAACACAGACTTCAAGGGATATTCACTGGTATACCCTACTCACAATCAGCTTATTTACACTTAGATGACTGTCCCGTCCCATTTTCAAATCTTCCCCTAATTTCCAAATCCTACCTTAACACTTCTTTAAATTGCTTTTTGTCAAAAATTTCATCATAAGATGGCCTTGATAGACCATCTATTTTCAACTCTGCCTGTCAGACACCATGAATAGTGTTTAGGAAAATGGCACCCTTGCTGTCAAATCCTACCTTAACACTTCTTTAAACTTTGTGTCAAAACCTCATCCTGAAATAGTCTTATTTCAACTCTGCCCGTCCGTCCCTGTGAATGTTGTTTAGGAAAAAGGACACCCACTCTACAGTCATTACAGTAAATAGTACATATCTCAATATTAAATACTATATTTGGGTTTGCTAAAGGAAGTCTTTCATAGGGTCATCTTCCTGGCGCCTCTTAATCCTGTAAGCTTCTAGTTCCTCTTCTGTTACTTCCTTGATGTCTGAGGCCCTCATTGAATTGTATGGTCTCTTGCGTTCATCCATTTGAAGCAGCCGTTCTGCTTCCTGCTGCTGTTTCTCCTCCTCTATTAAGGCCTAAAATCAACAATTATTTTAAGAAATCAATGAACAAAAATCTTAAAGTTGACTTCTGTGGTAAAAAAAACAGTAGATGGTTGGTCGTTGGGTAAGACAGAGAGAGAGAATACTAAGAATATTTATAATTACTGATTACTTTAGAGGGATCGATGGGGGACAATGAGGGGAAATTTCATGTTTTGTTGGGAGAATAATATATTACCAAAAAAAAGTCCCTTATGTTATTTTCAATGTCTGACATCTAATTTAAAACTTTTTTGGCTTATTTTGGTTTCATGAAGGGATCACATTTTATGGGAGTAAGAGAAGACAGGAAGTGTGTTGTTGTATTGTACAGTCTAGACTATTGGAGATTGCTTTCCAATCATGTCCAAAATTGTACAACTTATCATCATGGCCAAATCTGACTTTAATTGGTGGAAATGTGTAAAGCTCATGTGATATTTTCCAAACAATACAAAGTTTTCAAGGGCACATGGAATGTTATAATGGAAAATTTCAGTACACTGAGAGTTTTACTGTCTTCATATGCCCTTCTCTCTACTCTAACTGCGGTCATCTAGAGTTTGTTGGCCAATCAGAGAGATTTTACATGATTGTCTTATTTGGTGAATCCAGCCACACAAACGTGTCAGTTTAATGTTCTAAATTCTATGTTTTCAATAATTGAAAATTTGCAATCTAGAGTACAAGAATCAACTTTAAATATATATTTATTGTCCACAACATCAATCCATGTACGTGTCTCACCTTTTTTAATTTTTTTCTCTTAGTTTCTTCATCATCTTCACCATCTTCTGATCTTCTTGTCTTTTTCTTGTCTTTTCTCTTATTTTCCTGGTGTATCTTTTATGTAATAAATTAGAATATGTTAACAAGATATTGTATAAAACTGCTGCCTGGCTAGCTCAATTATTGGTAAGAGCATGGGTTTCTTTGTGTGGGATGGTCTGACATGGTTCCAGTTCTGGCTGGATCAACAATCGGGGTCTTAAAATGACTAAGGAGAAGGTGCTGCCTTTGTAATAACATCTACAAATGGTTAGCCCTTCACATGGCTTGAAAGAGCACATTAATGACAGTCCTGTCCCTAAACAACTACAGTAGAAAGAAGACCAGAGGACCACAAGAGGACCATAAGTTTATCAATCGACGGATTAAAAAACTTATTTATTTAGTAACTCTCTCAAGCCCATTGCATTCTCCTTACCTCTAGTAAGGTTTTCCCACTTTCCTCTGCATTCTGGATGGCTTTTGCTGCATCAGTCATTGGTGTTAGAATTTGCTGAAAATAACAATAGATAATATAATTATGAAACATTTTTATCAGAAGAATGATTAAGCAAAGGTATAGCAAGGTCTCACTCATGGTGGGGAGCAATGTATGAGCAACACATGGGTGCACCTTCTATTTTATTGAGTCAGCAATATCCAGAATAACAATCATGATTGTATTTTATAAAAGAAAAAAATGCTTGCTGTGTTGGCAGAACACTCCAGAAACATCGAGAAGCACTCCAGTATGCATCATGCTTTGATCTCCTAACATCTGAATCTCTCCTCTTCTGCCAACTCCTGCATGCTTTATAACTTACTGCCCACAACATTTGAGCACATATTTTCTATATTTCCATCAAGCCCTAACATAATCCTGAAGTAATGTACTGTACTTTTTTCTATACCTTGCCATACGATGCCTTCCCTGCTTCACCAGTACAGTAAGAATTCTTGACGAGTGAATGACAGCATGCAAAACCCCAGTTACCTTCACACCAATAGGATCCCCAGACACTCTGATAAAATAATTGTAAACAAAATGTCTTAATAGATATAAATTTTTACATTGGATTTTATTATTATAGATCCAAAGCTTTTGGGTCAGTGATCCATTATCAGGGTGAGTAAAAAAGTAACTGTTCAAGCTGCACCATGTTACTGAATGTGTAGCCACACACAATATCATTTATGAACAAGTGATTTAAATACAAACAAGGAGTCCTACTTTGTGGTTATTGGGATAAACATCTTCTTCGTACTTGGATTTTGCTACACCTTTTTCTTGGCCTGAATTAAGAAACAAGTTAAATTCTAATTTCTGTAGAAAATAAGATGGTAACTTCAACAAAAGAAAAGAAGACAACTATTCACAAGTCAACCTACCTTTGACTACTTTTCCTGTTCTCGAATATTCAACATAGTTTTCCTTAAAACAATTAAAACACAGTGAGGTGATACATATAGCTTAAACTCTATGGATACTTGGTGTGGTGCAAAGTTGCAGACAATTGATGGCTCAAGCCATGTCATATGTTGCAAGTTGCTGCACACAATTTTGCTGAAATAGATAATGATCCTACTTCTGTCAGCTACATTTCCCACAATACTTCATGCAACACTGCATCATGTGTCTGTCTGCACCTCAACACAGTTTTATATTTAGTATTCTGTATGATGAATGATCATGTTACTCACTGTCTGGGCTAGTAGCAGTTCCTTGGGAGGTGCTTCAAGGTGATTCTCTCCACCATACTAAAGGAAGTAATATTGTCATCAGTACAAGATGTTATTACACTGTACAAGTTTCAACACTTGTATCATAATCAAACAATTTTGATATAATTCATTATCAACCACTATCATGAATCATCAATTATTCGTCATTGTTGTCATCTTCATCATCATCATCATCATCATTTGTCTTAGTCATAAATCATCAGACCATAACCATCATTTTTTATCCTCATTAATTACCATTGATCATCATCCAGTAATCAACAATAATAATCATCAACCATCATCATCAATCACCACCAACTTATTCACCATTATCATCATCAATCACCACCAACTTATTCACCATTATCATCATCAATCACCACCAACTTATTCACCATTATCATTTATCATCATCAATCACATGGCAACAGTAGTTGATAGATACCATCCTCATTTTCAAGGGAATTTAGCAAGTCAGTCTGTGGAAGATGTGGTGGCCTAGTGGTCACTGGGTCGGACTCTGGGTCAACTGGATCGGGTTCGATTACCATCCAGGGGGGTAGCAATACTCCTAGTTGCTTCACGCCAAGGAAACCGGGATAAGCTCTGGCCATATGGGCCTCATGGGCTTAGAGTGACTTTACCTAAGTCACAGTCTACAGGAAAGGGCAGATTTCAGAAAGCACATGGCAAGAATGTGGCATGGACATGGCCAAGGATTTCAACATGTCTGTATACAGTGCTGCAGCTTGGTACTAACATGGTCTGTGCCCTACGTTTTTCCTAGTCATACGAAAACACCTCTAATATAATAGGAACCATTGATGCATACCTTTTCCAGTACTGTTTGTTTTTTGTCTTTTTCAAATGATCCCTTCTTGACCTTGTATTCTTTGTGTAACAGTTCCAGCTTGGTTGGATCAACTTGAAGGTGAACGTCAGCTCCTTTCTCATATGCCTCCCAAGCAAACACTGAAAACATTCAAATACATATTAATAAAGAACTGTTCCACTGTGCTCTCTTTCTCTGGATCTTGTTATGGAAATGGAGATGGGGTCCCTTTCAGGAAAAATAATGGCCAGGAAATGGATAACTTCTGGCCAAAAATTCCTCTTGCCTCTTCAGCAAAACCATGTTGATCATTCTGGTGTGGTTGGTCATTTTCAAGCTTCAAGGTTGTTCTTCTGGTCATTATCATCCCCCACCACCACCTTAATCTGTTGTCTACTCACATTGTGTCTGTGCCATTTTTGAGGTATCTCCACTATATCGAACGAAATTGTCCCCTGAATATGTGACTCTGCAGAAAAAATACAAAAAAGAAAAACTTAAAAGAACTTTCCTATTTCCAAATATTTCCAAAATGGTCCTCAGACTTTCACCTCTTGGAAATTCTAATCCCCCTCCAAGGGCAGGGTACAGCTGTATGGATATTTTCTAAAACTACATTATATACCCATGTCATACCCTCCCCTATGCTTGCATAATATTGTTATTCACATATCTAATCATCTAACTTACTGCTTTGCTTGGTCTTTTTCCATAAATGGATTCTCCCTCATAGATCGTGTTTTCGGATCATAGTATGCAGAATTTGGATCAAGATTGTACAGATACTGCAAAACCAAACAATTGTATGAGTCATTCATATGGCAACATCAGGGGGGTCAGGAATATTAAGGTCATTATGATGACATACCTTCGCCGTATCCTCACGAATTCTGAGATTTCGTACTGTGGTTCGTCTGTAAAGGAATCATTATTAATAATAATAATTGTAAAATAATTATATATGAGAATGAAATTCAAAACTGCCAATCAACCAGCTGAACAATGTCTGACCAAAATTAATTATTGGTACTTTTCTGGCCATCAAACACCTTTTAAGCCACATAACATGGATGGCCACATGTTGTTCAGTCAAGATGTCATGTCTGGATATTGAACAGCCATTACTTTTGGTCCTGCACTACACCACACATTAACAACCACCAAGAAGATGTTTATGATACTGATACTGTTATAGGGAAGTCTGGTTGTGTAGTGTTATAGCAAATCTGTATAGCAATACTCACCTTTTGGTGTCAAACTTTTGGCCAGGCATGTCAGCTTTGTCGGCATATTTATCTTCATCTTCATCACTGTCACCCTCCTATATTAGGACAAGCATTTCAAATGTGAGTAAATCTTGTTATTATTTTTCCCTCACGTTCTACCATTCCCCCCACAGTGTACATGCATGCACACATCTACGACAACAGCAGCTCACTAGATTAGACCAACAAACAAACCTTTTCATACGGTAAACCTTGAGCAAG
This sequence comes from Anemonia viridis, assembly GCA_900234385.1. Lineage (NCBI taxonomy): Eukaryota > Metazoa > Cnidaria > Anthozoa > Actiniaria > Actiniidae > Anemonia > Anemonia viridis. The sequence goes on along the minus strand of OCZR010167199.1, from coordinate 14,749 downwards.
TTCTTCTTCTAGTTTCTGACCCTTCAAATGTTGCTTAGCCTAAGAGTTAATAAAATGTTAATTTATATCAGTCAATCAGTCATTTGTCATATACTATAGACCCCTTGCAGCACTTTGGAATGCTGCTCAAATTTGAGGACAAAACCATACTCAATAGGCTGTTTGAATTATGGCGTCATTTATTACCACTACCAGAATCCCTTGCACACTTTCTTTTGTTCAGTTCATTAGCACCTTTTGTCTTACTATTCTCAAGAGGAAATACAAATTTGAATAAGAAAGAAAATTCCTGAAGCATTTTGGTAGTGGTAGTAAAATGACGTCATCATGCAAACGGCCTATTCTTAAGAGATAAAAATTCTCTTGCTTTGTCCTTCAAATTGAGCTCCTATGAACGGATGTCATATGCAAGGAGTCCGTGTGAATTATCTTTCAATAAAAATTCAAAAAATCACTAAAAGTATAAAGTTAACAATTTCAGCATCAGGATGAAGTTTTCACTTATCCTCTTTCACTTACTAATTCTATTTTATCATATTCTTTTGCAATTTTCTCGTGTTCATCGACATCGTAACCATTCCATCTACACAGAGAATAAAATAGAATTGAAATACTGTACTCATAGAAAAGGAGGAAATCGATGGATTGAGAGATGAATAGAATGGTCAACTAGAATAATGGATGGAAGGAGAGATGGACGGATGGAAGGATAGGATGGATAAATTTATGAATGGAAGAAAGGTCCCAAGAAATAAATGGATGGATTGATAGAGAAAAGGAAAATGGTGACTAGAATACAGGTTGGAAGGATGGGACAGATAGAATAAATGGATCCACAAATAAAGGAAGAAAGGATAAAAGAGAAAAATGGGGGGATAAAAATATATGAAAAACAATAGGGTTACTATGTACTTATTGACTGAGTGGGAGGATCGGACGGGAAAGCATTTGGCTCGAGGTCATGCCGTATGGACCAAGCGCAGCGAGGTCCGTACAAATGAACGA
>OCZR010167199.1:0-12453 GCA_900234385.1 Anemonia viridis | reverse complement strand
ACAGTATTATACATACAGTTATATATAAAACTACCAATGAATTATTGTCAGTGATCTCATAAATGTGTGAACAACTTCCTTGTTTCAGACCCCGTCCACATGTATACATTTACGTTCGTAAACGCATACTTTTGTACAGGATTTCTGTCCATCCACACATAAACGGTCATCGTTTTCAAATCGTTTTCACCAATAAATGCTTGAACGATTCTAAACAGAGGTTTTGCATGGAAGCCATCTTGCATGGCAGGAACAATACAATATTATTGTTTTACATGATAAAGAATTCAATTCCCCATCTATTCAAAAGTATGCATTTACAGTAAGCGTTTTCATCGTTTACATGTGGACGGAATGCATAACCATATACAAAAGTATGCATTTATGAACGTAAACGTATACGTGTGGAAGGGGTCTCAGGTATGCTAAGGTCATACAACTGGCCCATTCTCAAAATTATATGAGTATGATACCCATGAATATAGTTCATGGCCTACCTCTTTGACACCTCTCTTGTACCACTGATCAATGCCATCAAATTTCTTCTGCTTTTCTGCTTGAGGACGCTGATGTTTCAGGGTCGGCCTGGAATCATTATAGAATATGACAGAAAGTTTTTAAAAATTTCACAATCAAAAAAACAAAATTGTGAATAATTGTAAAAAGAAATCATAAACTACTTACCCTGTGCTACCATAATACCATGGCGTACTTGAGATGTACTGAGGAATATGAGGGTTGATATCCCTGGTAAAAACACAAGACTAATCAGTAAGAATTGTAAGCTAACATTTTTCAATTCTTAGTAGAAAACTGCGTCAACTCAACAACAGTTTTTTATAAACCCTGTAAACTCAGAACTAAATTACACAAATAAATTCATTAAATCTTTCCAGAAAGGATTTAAAAATTGTATTTGAATGTTTAAAAACGTCCAATCTTCAAAAAAAATACAAAATTTTAGTAAAGAAAGTTTGTCGTCCAAACAACGTCACGTCCAAACCTCGAAACGTTTTCCAAAATATTTGGACTTTTACGGAGTGTACAAGCGATTTTTACCTTCCTTCTTCATCCTGGAGAGCAGGAGCAGTACCAGCTTTTCTTGCTTCTTCTAATTCTTTCTCTTTTCTCCAGTCTAATCGGGTTTTTTTCTGTGGTTCTTCTTTTACTGCGTCCGCCATCTTGTTTTCTGTCTGTCTTGTCCCACAATCCTTTGAGAAACACAAACCAATAAACTTCTAATAACCAAGGGAGGGGAGGGAGGGAACGTTTTTATTTTCCCGAAAAGACTAATAAAATATAACAATTTTTCGCTTTTTATCAAAAAACATTAATAGAATATTTTCTATTGCAAAAAATATTTGAAAAATATAATTTTGATAAAGCGACAATAATCTTAGTCAAAAAAAATGTAGTGCAAAAACTAAAAAAAAGAGAAAAGAAATGGACGGTCATTTATTGATTTATAACAAGTCTTTATTAAAATTATATAATGTTTATATCTTTCACTACCATAAATGAAACAACAAAATTAGCCAATCGACTTTTTACCATTCAAAAACGAATGAAACATTAAAAATAAATTTGCGTTGAAAAATTAAATGAAAAACGAAACTGAATGACTGTTATTTTCTCTATAAAATCTTCTTGATAAATCGTAAAAAATATGTATATAGCTAGTTGCAAAATGGTTGTCATAGCCGGAAGAAAGAACATTAGTAATTTAGTGAGAAAGGAATAAAAATAAAAATAGACAAAAACAGCGGTTTTCTTTGGTCTTTTAATATATATTCCTTTCTCACTAAATTGAGTATATGTCCTAAATGTTCTTTCTTCCTATGATCGATCATGACAATCTTCTTTCAACTACTGTGTATACCTGTGCAATTTTCATTTATTTTGAAAAGGAGAACAGTACCTACCCCTCCCTAAATATTCCACTCTATAGCGAGGCAGTGCTTGACTGCACGTTCACTTCCGAGCTCACTTCCAAAATGGCGCAACACATGTTGACTCCAATCTACCTGATTTTTACCAGCTTTCTCCTCCTATTTACACAATTATTAGCCGAACCCGAATCTAAGGGAAGCTATCTTAAAAGAGAACACTCATTAATGAAACCATATCAAGGTAAGACAACGAAAAGTCCAGTAAATCTGAACTTCCTGTTGTACATTTGGTCAATGGTTTTACTACCAAGATGAACTCGTACAACATTATTTACACTAAATTACTGTTTATCGTTATCCTTTTTCTTAATTTTTAGCATCTATAGCTTCTATTTATCTATATTTTAGTTTAGAAATGTTGATTGATTTATTCTAGCTTTTTATATATAAAATTTTCATGTGTGAATCACGAGTCCTAGTTAAACAAACGACATTCATAATTTTATATAATGACTCCTAAATATGAGTTTAATAAAAGCTCATTATTAAAAATTCTTTTTATGATATTATTAAATAGTAGTTTTACTCTGGTATTCGTGATAAACAAAAGGTAGAATTCCATACAGACAGCAAAACCTTGGAAAGCTGGTGGCGTTATGGATCACTTCTATTTTTGTTTTGTTTTTTTTTTTAATTTTTCAGCCGTTCATTTTATATATAAAAACTATCTTTTGCCATTTACTCCAAGCTTGAAAATTCCAGTGTTTATTTCAATTTTTTTATTAATGTATCAGGAAAAAAGACAGTAATATTTGGCATTAAATTGTAAGTTGTAATTTGTTTCATAATGAGCTTTTATTTGTGCCTCTAATGCAAGGTTAATTCACACGCCCTAGAATTTCACTATAATTTTCAAAAACTATTGATAATAGGTATGAGTTTCCTTATTTTTGAGAAGAATATAGTATATAACGTAAGGGTCAAAGTCCAAGTAGATTTTTTTCCAGTTTCATGCTGTGACTTATTAGCAAGGAAGTGTAATGAGACAAGATGACAGCCAAGACACTTCAATGTACTTATCGATACACTGAAACAGCCCATGAGCTGATCTAAGTCAGGATTATAGTCATGGGGATGCTTAATATCATAGTTATGGAAACCCCTAATATTAATGTCCGTCAAGGTACATGATTGTAGATCGTAAACTGGAATTTTCAATAACAAGTGATTTATAGCCCTCACACCAAATGAAATATGGGTTAGAGTGAAGTCTCATGAGTTAGAGCTCAAATAAATTGATTGATTTGTATTGCACTTAGTATTGTAGTTCACAGGGGCGTTTTCTAGAGAGGGGCATTTGATTTGAAACATTATCATTTACAGTAATTTCACTTCATAATCTTCAAAAAACCACACTATCTCATGGACTAGTGAGTCCTAAATTTCTCTAGCCTAGAGTACGTAGACTGGTGTAGAAGCATTAATTTTCAATACTAGTAGCATAGGTAATTATCCACCATTGCAATTTGTCATAGAGAAGGTCTAAATCTGAACGAATAGTGAATCTCATCAAAGATTAGGGGACCAACTGCCCACATATGTACTGATGAACTGTTCTGTTGTTTTGCAGGCGGTGGGATGACCATTCCAGACTGGGATCTGGGTGGAAATACATTTGTTTCTAGTGATTACATAAGACTGACTCCAGATCATCAGAGTAAAAGAGGGGCACTCTGGAATAATGTTGTAAGATAATATCTATAAGCTATAGTAATTTTACTTAACCTGTGAAACAAGAAGTACTTTGAGTAATAATTTAATAGGGCTGTTAAGTGTGACGTCATTTGAATGAATAAACTACTTCCATGTCCAAAATCGAATACAGCCTTATGAAGATTTTTAATATAATAAGCAATTCTGTCCCCTATTTTGAAGATACCCAATACAAAATGCTTTCTTTCTTTGATTCTGAGGTTTCAACTCCCTCTGCCGAATTTGCATCTTGAACCCCCTTGAACGAAATCCCAGATCCACCCTTGCTATATTTCAAGAAAGTTTAGTTTATCACTACTTCAGGATTATTAATGAATTAATATCATTGTTTCCTGATTGTTGACCATTGTTATTTTCAGCCTTGTTATTTACGCAATTGGGAGATGTTAATACACTTTTCTGTCCATGGTCAAGGCACTACAATGTTTGGCGATGGATTTGCTTTTTGGTATGCAAGAGATAGGTTAAGAGAAGGTCAGTCATGCGACATTGGTCATACTTGAACATCTCAAAATTTGGTGCAGCTTCATGGCAATATCACTTTTCTTCAAGTCACATTGTAATCGCCACAATAATCGCAGTTCAGATATCTGCGATTGTTGTGCAGCAATGGCTGCACTGCAAATGTCGTACATGTACATGTAAATGTGCTATATCATTGCAAGCTCACCTCTTTCTTTGCTTCAAAGGCATGGCTACCATAAATTTTGAAGATGGCACAGTCTGTGTGAAGGGGACTATTCCAAATTCCAATTAATGAACAATTATCGTTCAATAACGATTATGGCAATGTGTCTTGTGTAATATTTTTTCCTTGGATGTTTCAGGTCCAGCCTTCGGCAGTCAGAGTGAGTTTTATGGTCTAGGAGTGTTTTTTGATACATATAATAATCATAATGGAGAACATAGCGTAAGTGACAATCAATTTTAATTGACAATAATCAGAGAGGTTTTGAATTGGGTGGAAACTTGATAGTAACGTGTAAGCTGATAGGGTCCATCCCCCAACACACACACCTACTCTCCCCCATTTTAAATGTTTCATTTCTAAAACAAGGTAGATAAAAATGTTTTCTCAACCTCAAGTTATTATGCCTATGACATTCATAATTTGTCATACTCTGCGAACAGATCCACTTTTCTGCCCGCCCTGGTTGCCAAGACCACAACCACCTCCTTTTTGGTATTTCCTGGACCTATTCCCATAATGATGTTCTTTTTCATTACAGCATGAACATCCTTACATCTCTGCCATGATCGGCAATGGATCCAATATATATGATCATGATAGAGACGGAACTCACAACCAAGTATCAGGATGCTCTGTAAGTTGGAAGGATGCTCTGTACTTAAGAATAAGAAGTAGTACATATTACACGCACTATAGAAGTGTACTTCACAGATTTATGAGAACTGATTTAGTTTAGTTAGAGGGTTTGAGAGTTGTTTGGTTAGGCATGAGGCCTGTTCGAGAGTACACTAGTTCAACTAAACAACTTTAAAACATGTTTAATGGTCAGGTTTGAACAGGGTATTAGATCTATCAGCTCAGAGGTTGTTCCAAATGAATGTATCTTATACTTGTTTTGTCTTACAGGCTTTTTTTAGAGGTCAAGAACATGACACATATGCTATTGTCCGTTACTTAGGTTCACAAGAGCGACTAACTGTAAGTCTTTTTGCAGTTACAATTTTTGTTAGGAAATACTTTTATTCCCAAAGTCTGTCCTTACGAAGAAAATTCCAGATGCAACGCAGGCTAAGAATACTGTAGAATCCTAGTTATAAGTCCACCCCAGATTTTAAGCTCACTTATCTGCTAACAGAAATTTCCTCCCACTATTATACTTACCTATAAATATGGTTGTTCACACCAGGTGGCTATTCCCCTTGTTATAAGTCCCATCATTGATCATCTTCGATGGAGACAGTACCACTGTGCAACCCCTTGGCATATTGACAATCTGCTCAGATTATATTGTAGTTTTTCTGAGCACATTTGCTTTGTCTTTTTAAAGATATTAACTGATGTAGAAGGCAGAGGAGAATGGAGGGAGTGTATTGATGTAGGAGGAGTCAAGCTACCCACAGGACTATACTTTGGGGTAACTGCTGCAACTGGAGAACTTGCAGGTGTGGTTTTTTGTACTAGCCTCTTGTTTTACATCCTTACTCTGATCGACATTCACCTACCTTCCTTCATCAAAGAATCTCATTAACAGTTTTAAGTAACAGGCAAACACTGCTTATGGTGTTGTTAACCAGAGAGTACTCTATTGCTTGGTATCAATCAGCCAAATGAATGTCATTGCTGGCCTACAATAACAGGCAATTCTAAACACAGCCCATCATATGCTATCAACCCAGTATTCTATTGCTTGTTTCAACCAGCTGAATGCATAGCAAACAATATTCCATCTCTGTTAATTCTGACTCATAATAATCTTCTAGATAACCACGACATCAAATCTATGAAGTTATTCGAAGTTGAAATTCCTGAAGAAGAGGACAAAGATAAAAAGAACAGTGGTGAACAAGTAGATTTTACCCAGATATTACCCTTTGCTGATGGAGCAGAAAAATACAGAGGTAAGCTTTCCTTCCTTGGTAATAACAGCTTCCCCTCTCCAGTTCACATTTTGAGATTAGACTTTTTGCATCATGTCAGAATGCAGCTAGGTTCAAATTCTAAGGAGATTGAAATTATTTTGTTTTGCCCTCCAAATCGAGCTGCTTTGATGTCACGTGCAAGGGGCTGTCTATAGATTTCCATTTTTTCTTCCCCCCTTATTCCCATTCATTTCTTGCAGAACACATAGATGACCCAAAAGGAAGCTTCTCCTCTCGTACCACCAAAATCTTCACATGGTTCTTCTGGTTTGCTGTCGTCGTTTGCATCCTCTGTGGAATTGGCTTCTATTTTTACCAAAAACAACAAGTTGATGCTCGAAAAAGGTTTTACTAAAATGGAACCAATCACCTAGTTATAAAGCCAGGCACCTCCTCCCCTCAGCACCACCAAAAGAAGAAATATTACTCTATTCCGGCCCCAGAAGGGCATCAGAAGCTTCCAGTTACTTTAACAAAGTGCCATGTAATTCCATGATTTTCAAGTCTTCGATAAAAATTATCAGAGTTAAACAAAAAGTTCCTGAAACTGAGAGTCTTTCTTGAAGCTGAAATCGCAAATCAACGTTAAAGTTACTCAACGTGATTCACGCAAATTCACTGTCACATTATAGAAACCGCAGCATTTTTGTACGACTTTTTTCTTGATACTCCTTGACCATCAGCTATTTTGAACTCATCCATACGACATATGAAAGCAGATGTTGGTTGGTTTCTGCGATAAAAGTCGTACGGAAAATTAACAATTTTGCCGCGCTTTTTTTTTTTTTTTGTGCCTTAACTGAAAATTAATTGTGTTTTGAGTAGAGGACTTGCATCTCGCCAATGACATCAAGAGGCCACGCGACGAAAAAAGTTTAAAATTATGTTGCAATTCCTCCAACTCGAAGTCTTGATGCAGCAGTGCATATTTTACCAGAGCTTTTAGAGCGCTTTCCAATTACGCGCGCGAAATCGTACAATTTACTACCATGACGGAGTTCACAACCTTGTTTTGTCGCGACAGCAAATCGTACGGTTTTGCACGTGTGATTAGAAACTGTTGTAACCCTTGATGATTTTGATTGTAATATATTTTTTTTAAAAGTCAGTATTGTTCATCGCTGCTTTAGTTGAGAGAGTTAAAGTCGGGACGCGGTAAAGAAGTCGCCGCACCAGCTTCCAACTCCACTTCAATTCTCCGTAACAACACGACACTCGTCTCCGCCTCAAACTGTTAGAATTAATCAAATCTGTCTAGTAGAGCCGAACGTTACTGCTATTCTCAAAATTCTGCGAAATCAGACATTTCAATAGCTTCTTGTGAAATTGGTTTTTCGCTGCCGTCAATCAATGATAATCAGTCGGTACCTTTTATATTTTTGACTGGCGGCAGTAAAAAACGAAATTCTAACGTGAAACTCGCAACTACCGAGTTCGCAGAATTTTGAGAATCGCAGTAATTCTTGCCACAAGTAGCGCAAACGTATACTTAATATCTTTAGTTAAAAGCTTAAAAATATCTTGGAGTGCAGATTTCTTGTGATTTCAGTTGTTAATAATAAACTGCTAAAAAGAGCTTTGTCTTGGTTTGTGCTTGAAGTTACCTCATTGCGCATCTTGAACTCGCAGGGTGGGGGAGGGGGGTTTAAATGGGTGTGGTCGAGGGCGCAATATGATGCAGATGAGGTTATAAAGACGCTTGCTGTCATATGTCACAACGAGAAGACTGCAGCGTGTGTTTATGTCGTGTTAAGTTAAACTCGTTCCAAATTTTCCATTCGACGTCGCGTGCAACCTTAGGTTAGACTCATAAGATGCCGTCTCCCCGCCTTATAAAGAAAGTCGGTCGTATCTCGCATCGTTACCTAAAATGTCCAATCAAACCATGAAGTATAGAAATACTCACCAAGCAAAGAGACACATAATTCATACAGTACCACGCTTTATTTCGTAGAAAACAAATGGCAGTGTGTGAGAAACAACTTCGCTTAACTTAACCATGCCACGAAGTCGTTACAAACGCATTTTTTAGTTATTACCAACTACTATCTACAAATTACCTAATTTCATTCTTACCAAGTACAAAAAATATTTCGAGATTTTTATGTTTAAATTATTTTAAAAAAAGAAGAGGATGTGTTACTGATCAGTGATGCTGCGCTAATGTCCATTTTCTTAGTGATTTTAGCCACGCAATTTTACCAGACAATAGCTAATCTACATTACAAAACAGTAGTATTCATTGAGCGATGGAAGCCAGTCTAGTAAAAATCACGAGTTCTCTTCCGTTCGGAGGTGTCGAATTCACTCAGTACTTGGATGGGTGATTCCAGCCTGACTTCTTGTGATCGTTCGAGGGTCGTTATTCTGCTGTCTTTGGCTTCGAGATTGACCAGCGGTTTCTTTTCGGGTGCGCGCATGCGCCATTGAACGACAGGTGCCTAAGAAAGAAAAATGTAATTATTTGGCTTGATGAAATTCTTTATGGTTTTATGGTATTAGGACTGTTGTTGTTAGCAAGGAGTACTGACCTTGACGCTGCCAGACTTGTGCTGTAAGAAACAACATGAAAATAAATTAGCAAAAAAATCTTCAAGTTTTATCGATTCCCTGAAACCTGGGGGTCATCAGCTAAGTTTACTTACAGAATTGGAATAAATTATTGTTATTACAGATGTATGCAAATGAGATATTCTTTTGCTTTATGAATCATACAAGTGAGGCTTTTGGGTCAATACAATGCTTGTTGTCTCCTGTGGATCTCATTTGAATCAGCTAAGCTCGTCCCCAGGCTCTTATTGTCAGCTCTCCCAAATCTAAAATGGAGTACGCTTTAGAGCCAACAAAGAGAGAAGGCTGGAGACGATGTTAGAAGTTGGCGTGATTAAGGAGCCTGTCTTCACGGTTTGCAACATTTACCTTGGTAGATGCCACATACGAAGCCTTGACGGTAAGGATGACAGCGTTCATGAGGTTCTTGGCTGCTGTGATCAACGATGTAGCACTGTCGAGCTGTTAAGGGGGAAAATATCGACAATCATAAGAACATTGCGCCTTTTTGGTCGGTAACCCTTCGTGGAAGGTGGGAAAATATAATGAATGGTAAAGGGTTTAAAATACTTAGCGGTAGTTATGCGAACGGTTGAGATAAGGGATTTTTCAAAGCTCGCCTTCTACACAACCGCGCACAGTGAATCCGGTGCAAAACATCGAGTACTTACTCCAGAGACGACAAGTTCACCACTGATCATCTGTACGTCTGCCTTGACACGACTAGTGATGGTCAGTTGATGAGAGAATAAGGCGATACGCTGAATGTAGGCCATCAAGTCATTCTTGGAGCTGGAATCCGGACACTGAAACAAAGAGAATTTTCGTTGATTATTTCATAACACTTGTAAAAATACTATAGATGCACACGGAAACTTTTGTGATGTGCAAAACCAAGTGAACAAGGTTTCCAATGCTTTGAAGACTCAGTTATATCCAATATGACGCGCGCGCTAAATTATTACGATGCACGTTGCGGCCGGAGAGAACCCCGCTCAACCTATCACAGAAATATCTCTATCATCTCGTCCCTTTTCCCACCTCCCTCCTTTCAGCTTTATATAGGAAAAATATAATTGTAAGGTTACATGACAAAGAGAGAAAAAGACTTACTCGCTCAGCAATCGCTGTTCCAAGTTTGGTCATCTTGTTTCCACTCTTGGCGATTCTCTATGGGTAAGAAAATGTGCAAGTATGGTTAGCAACGACCAGAGAAAGCAAATTATAGTAACATGAGCATCCGTTTTTTCGCTGGATTGGATAATACATATATATTCCATCTGTATACCTTGGCTGCTTCGATGACGTCCATGGTTGTCTTGAGTGGACCGGTTCCTCTGCGGACGAAACAACAGAAATGAAACTATAGTTATTTACGCAATGGTTTGCGCATCAATCTCTGTCATAATAACTGTAATAACTGTCATAAATCTTGCTTGCTGGCGCGTGCTTTTCGAGAGCAACACGTACAGCACACATCTTGCTTGTTTCAACACTTCTCGTGTGTGCTGCGAATTCCCTGATGCTTTGTATTGCATGCGCGCTCGTATTTGTCTTCTTTAAAAACTCAAAGTTACACATAATTTCTGTAGTTTCCACTCCGATGCTAGCCTTGTGAAATCAGACATCTCTATCATCATCAACATCATTGCTCACAGCACGCGCACGCGCGCTTCATTTTTTTTCTTCAAGCTGCGCATAATCCTTTAATTTTTACCCTGAATCTCACCTTGTGAAGTCAGACATCTCCATCATCATCATACACATCTTCTTAGCAAGAACGATGATTTCATTACCATCCTGGTCCCATTTGGTCAATTCTCGTTCGAGAGCAGATTTTTGTTCTTGCAATCCCTCGGCTAACTCGGCGATTTTGATTTTCTCGGCTTCAGGTAAGGCTCTGAACAAAGACTAGGAGAAAAGAAAGCAAATTATTTGACGTCCTAAATCAGCATCTTTATTAGGTATTGCCGATAGTAGCAGTAGCATCGCTATCGTTAACATCACCACTAGCTTCACTACTGTAGAATTTATGACATCATAATTATCTTTCACTACGTCCAGCAACAACAACAGCAGCAACATCATTGTCATCTTTATCATTCATCAAAATCATCATCATCAGCAGCAGCAGCAGCAGCGCAATGTCCTTCCGAAAGCATCTTCATCATCTCGCCACTACTAGCATAATCATTCTTAATCGTCCATCACGATCAGAAGTTGCAGTAGCAGCAGTTGCAGTAGCAGAAGTTGTAGCAGCAGCAGTTGCAGCAGCAGCAGTTGCAGCAGCAGCAGTTGCAGCAGCAGAAGTTGCAGTAGCAGAAGTTGTAGCAGCAGAAGTTGCAGTAGCAGAAGTTGCAGTAGCAGAAGTTGTAGCAGCAGAAGTTGCAGTAGCAGCAGTTGCAGTAGCAGAAGTTGTAGCAGCAGCAGTTGAAAAGCAGCAGTTGCAGCAGCAGCAGCAGCAGTTGCAGCAGCAGCAGTTGCAGCAGCAGCAGTTGCAGCAGCAGCAGTTGCAGCAGCAGAAGTTGCAGTAGCAGAAGTTGCAGTAGCAGAAGTTGCAGCAGTTGCAGTAGCAGAAGTTGCAGCAACAGAAGTTGCAGTTGCAGTAGCAGAAGTTGCATTAGCAGAAGTTGCAGCAGCAGCAGTTGCAGTAGTAGCAGCAGTAGCAGCAGCAACAGTAGTACCAGAAATAGTAGCAGCAGCAGCAAGCAGCAGTAGCTGTAGCAGCAGCAGATCAGCTACTCACTCGTGTACTCTTCTTCGATAAGCTCTTTGTGGTGTCGTCCTCTGTTTCTTCGTATTCTGAGTAAGCACCAGCTCCTTCATAGTCAGATACTGGTTCGTAATCAGAGAACGTCGGCTCTGATTCCAACTGACCTACAATAACAATGCATGGAAACATTAGTTGGGCTCAGGTGCCTAGATGCTAAGGATGTAACCGAACTGCACATGAGATCGCAGTGATCTGAAATGGTGGGTTCACAAGTCGGCCCAGCTATATCCTGGGACACGTTTTCTTGTGCCTTGCCATCAAATTTTCAAGATAATCAGGTTCCCTTGGCCATGCACGAGGTCCTTGGAAAACATTTTATCTTAAAGACATTTTTTTTCATTTCTTACTGATTTCCTGTTCAGCTGCCGGTGTTGTGATCATTTCATTGATGATGGAAGGTCCCTTGTATCGAGGTTGTGTCACTGTCTTGGCCCATTTCACCTTCTCTGGACCAGTGTAACCGACGAATGCCCAGGAGGCGTGAAATCCGGGGTGAACGTTGCCTGTGGCACCGAGATTTTGTAAAGCTCCTTTGGCATCGTTGACTGAGGTACCTGGGAAGATGAACGACGTAGAACAATTAAGATTTATCAATGTTTTATCATCATCATCATCATCATAATCATCACCATCATGACCCATGTGACTCATGAAGCAGGATGGCCGTGTCATCCACAACTCGAAATGAACTGCTCCATTCACTTCCTTCCCAGTAATTTTATTTAAACAATTCACCCAAAAGCCGGTGAGATTACAATGGAACACGAGGTCTTCGTCTAGGTAACCCAGTCTTACCCACCCCACCCATTTCTTCGATTGCACGTTACGTCATCGCGGCCATGTTGGTGGTATTTCAAC
>OCZR010167053.1:0-13722 GCA_900234385.1 Anemonia viridis | reverse complement strand
GAACACATATTATGTTAGACGCCAGACTAAGTACAAAATTTGCAAAAACGTTTGGTAGAGTCTTCCGAAACTCTCCGTAAATCCTTGCAGTGTTTTCGTAATCTCTCACGCCAAAGCCCCAAACTAAAAGTAAAAAAAACCCGGAGTTACCCTGAAATGTTCGATAACCGCCCAGTTTTTCCCGCAGTTGTCAATGGCTGTTGTTTTTTTTTTTTGTCCGTGTTCTTGCCATGTTACTGTGTCAGCACACTGTGTTCTCATTCACCTGTGTCAAGAACTCTGGAGTTTGGCCTAATTTTGTTAGAAGAGCTAGATAATTTGATTGCAATAAGACTCCATTTTCCTGGTCATGACAAACAATAAAATGCATTTGCAAACATTTCGTCAATCTTAAGATTGAACTTTGCCAAGCATTAAGCATATTTTTTTCCCGTAACAACTGGACACAATATATTAATAAAACAAGGATTATAGTTAGTTAAGCTATTTATTTTACGGCTTCAAAGCTATGAAGTTTGTCAAAAACTAAACTTACTAACACAATTGGGTCCAATTGATTAGCCTGTGTTTCGCTTGTTATCGCCGAGAGAGCTCATCATTGACCAAAATGCTTCTGAAAGGGATAAACCTTCTAGTGAATGGATCAGCAAAACTTCCAAGGCAAAAGAGACAATGACTTTTTTACAAAGTTTTAAGAAAGTATTTATCAGTGTCACCCAATTTTCAATACTTTTAGCAATAGAACTGAATGTTGCACATATATCTTCAAGAACTGGACTGACTAGCTATCTATATCAATTCTATCGATCAATGTTTGGGAAGCTTTTTTGATAACAAGTAACAAATGAAGAGAATTTGTGATAAATATATAAAGAAGCCAGATGTTATTCTGCCGCTAATGCATGTAGTCATTGACTCGCTTTGCTCGGTGGAAAAGTCGCCATTTTTTACGCCGAAATTGTTTAGATTGTGTGAAAAGAAGTTCTAAGACAGCAAGATGTGAGAAAACAGTAGAAAACACGAGTTGGTCTAAGTAATAAAAACACATATAAGATCTAACAAAGAATTGATCAAATATTTGTTACGTGTGCCAAAGTTTATTCAAGAAGCAAGTTGGAAACCCCAAGCAAAGTGTTGTTTGCAAATGTCACTGAGAATACAAAGAAGCGATTCTCGCATTCTACTTTCGCAGTTTTTCAACTGTTCATTTGCTTTAAGCCTTGTTTTACCCGATTCTAAAATAGAAGTAGAACTCTCTAAAGTGAGTGAGAATGAAGAAGCCGTTGAAAACACATTTATATTTTATAAAACAATTGCAGGCATGATGTGGCCGTAGTTTGCCTTCCCGCTTTGACTAATGTCAGTCAATCATGGAAATTTCTTTACGGAAGAAAAAGTTCATCTTCAAAATGATTTCTTGTGTTGTACCCTTGAACGGTCCAAAAGACAAGATCTTTATTCGATTTAAATATGAGTCTTATTTCTTTAAGGCGGCTCCGTTCATGGTAAAAAGTACTGACTAATATAGCATTATGAAGTGTAGTGCAAGTCCATTCTGGCTAAATAAACGATGAACTAAAGAGCGGAGCGTGGCATGTGTACGTACCGCTCAATAAATAATACAGCCATAATCGTTTTTTCCCTGACATAAACCTAAACAAACAGAAGCAACTCTTACTATGATAAAACTCACCCAAAAGGCATTAAGAAAAGTGAAGGAAATTAGTACAAAATGAAAGTCGATTACCTTGTAAAAGGCTGAGTTTTTGAAATGAACCACACGTGCATTCATCAGTTGATGTTCCAAGGCTTGGAGCAAGTTTTTTGGCGTTGTTTCTTTTAGTATTGCCGCGACGTTCAGCCGGCAGAGTTGAATCAACTAACAACCAACTGGAATCCGGTGTGGGGATGAGAGCATTATCGAGATAAGATCAGACTTATGGTTTATAGAAAAAATCCTTCAACTGTTATAGCTGAAACACAGCAACAGACCAGAAAACAAAACAGTTTTCACTTCCTTACACTAAAAAAGGAATCGTATTTGAAAGGTTTCTTTCAATGTTTGTTATAAGATTTCCTTCAGTTTGAAGACGGGAAATTGATCATTGAAAAAATGCCTTAAGCTCGTTTTTAAGAGCAAAATAAGAAAACCATTCTCTTAATGCAGATCGCGAAAAGACTTAGCGAAAACAGCAGCGTTGCCGAGTTCATATTACAAGAATAGACGTTACTCTTCCCGCCAAAATTCCAAAAGTCAGATTCAATAAAATAATTCAATCTACTGAAATATCGAGTAAAAATCTTTCAAGGTTAAGGGGATGGTAATTAACTGTTTCTCTTTTATCGCTAATACTCCTTGTTACTCGTCGCTTCTTATCTCCTAACAAACAAAACGAGTCAGCCCTGGGGGTCGGTTTGGTCAGTGCCGTCTTCCATAACACACCAAAGAGGGTTTCAATGCTTTTGCCTCAGCTCTAAAGTGATTTATAAACACTTGAACGAGTCCGTGTAAATATTCTGGTTAAGGGAAGTTGTTTTGGGTTATTATCTTGCACGTTTTGGTAAGATATGGCCTTCTTTGTAGGGGGCTTTTGGGAAACACAGTTCGTTAAGATAAATAAATATCTCGCTTTATCTGGACACCAACTCCGTGAAAAACACTTTGATAATTGAAGACGAAAGTATCTTTAACCATGAAGTTTTTACAATCCCCTCTTAAATGCTGGCTCGAAAGATAATAGCGGTGAGGAGAAGAACAAATGAATAATTCATACCCGAACATTGGCATGATCGGGCGGCTTACTGTACTAACCCGCTGTGTCGGTCCACCCAACAGCTAAATGCACAAGAATTTTCAAAACCTGTCTTCCATGGGTATATAGTTTTTGATTTTGACCGAACAATAACGTCAATAGGGACTGACTAGCTTTATGTTATTCTCAGTTTAGCTGGGATATTGTCATTTTGTTCGAAAATGCTCACTTTCCCGTTGAACTTAGAGTTGACTTCCGAGAGAGTGCGTAGGTCAGACACATGCATAAATAAAGAGAGACTTTCAGTACATTCCCGTCAAAAATGATTCCTGCAGCGATTCTTGTTTGTTGATCTTATGATTCTGTTTTGGGTTCCCGTGATTGTACCAGGTTTGGATGGTATTTTTAGGCGTTCATTTTCTAAAATAGCAACAGTACAAAGTCTGACCTTTCCTTGTCCTTTTTCAACGAGTATTTTCGCAATCTGCTTATACTTCCGTTCCTTCTATTTTTTCTACGCTTCGAGCCCTTATTGCTTTACATAAGCTTCCAACTTTAGCTTTTGCTGAACTTTTTTCTACCTCAAATTGCTCATGTTTTTCTTAACGCGCTTTTTATTTTCGATTTCTACTTATCATATATATAGTATGGCATTTAAGAATTATCTCGGCGTCACGTTGTGTGAAAATAGAATTAAATTACTGAGAATTTTTTTCTTTCTCTCAAAGCATCCGCGTATTTATTGTTAAGAAATTGAAGTTTTTGTTTTTCGTGTTCTCTTATTCATCTATTTTTTTCTTGCTTTTACCTCTAGCTTTTACCTCTTTTCGTAATTTTTTTCCAAGCCCTCGTTATACAATTTCTAGGTGTTTCCCGCTAATTTTTTAGAACTGGTGGGTACGACACAATAAGCGTGAAGCATAAAAAGGACACTGGATAGTACTAATTAACGTAAACGGACCAGAAAAATGCACGTGCAAGCATAGAAGAGCTCCATAATCACTTGAATTCACTTCTGTCTTTTTCAGTCTTAAATTTCTGCATCCATTTTCTGTCAAAATTCTTGTATTTTATGTTTATCTGGTGTCTTTAATTTATGATGTAAAAATGGCACATTTTTTAATTATTATGCTATTAAATGTTCGCTTTGATCATGTCGTTATTTTATTTTGTTAAGTGAACGATTTTTTATGTCTTTCGAATTATTAAACGAGCAGGAGAAAGCATTTTATCAGGCAAACTGGTAAGTTTTATGCTCTGTTGGGGCATCTTCCAGTCTATCAATTACACCAGTAAGACCAGTGGCAGTTTCAACAAGACATGAAGCTTTATTAAATAGTCTTTATAAATATGTGCCCTAATAACAAGAGCCTTTGAAAACTAAATGAACTCAGTTTTACCGAATTTTTTTCAGGAAAAGAACTGGTGCAGAACGGCTTTGAGAGAGAAGAACAAGAAGTTCAAGAAGAACAAGAAATGACAAGAAGAGCAAGAAGGGCAAGAAGAACAAGAAGACGAAGAAATAAAAAAAAATTAAAAATAACAAAGGAGAAAGGGGCGAAAATTGGAAAATACCAA
The DNA here is from genome assembly GCA_900234385.1 of Anemonia viridis. Classification (NCBI taxonomy): domain Eukaryota; kingdom Metazoa; phylum Cnidaria; class Anthozoa; order Actiniaria; family Actiniidae; genus Anemonia; species Anemonia viridis. The sequence continues at coordinate 9,391 of OCZR010167053.1, read as the reverse complement.
GACTTTGTACTCTGAGAGAGTCATCAGCTTTACCTTACAATTTCGCTATCATGAAATGTTAGTTTTATTTTTCATGTGAAAACGATATGCCTCGGTGCACTTGAAACTTTTTATATGGGGATTAAACCAAAACTGGCTTCACGTTGCAAGCTCTGAAGCCTTGTCGTATATGTGGGGTTGGAACTCATGGCTATTGACTATATCATGGAGTAATTTAACAAAAAACCGCATAGAAATATATATACCAGAATCATAAAAACAGAGTGAATACTTTGAATGAGTGTTGCGATGAATCAGTAAGACTTTATTCAACCTAAAAATAACAAGAATGTACTAGTACTTCTGAAAAGTGCAAATTGATTTTCATGTGGCTGTTGGTGTTGGCTTGATTCATACCTTTTAACACCATTGAAAAGAATAAGAATTAAGTCTTTTCTTTTGCCTTCAAAATTGTTTTTAGATATCTACGTTGTCTTTTAATTTTATTCTTAATTTCTAATAATTTGTTGACAATCCTCAGTTGTGGCGAACGTGATCTGTTTTTCCTTCTATTTGAAGTCGGTTTTATGGGTTGGCATTAGTGGTATCGTCAGTTTGAAACATCATCGGTTTTTGTTACAGATTCATTTTAGTGTCAATTACTGGTGCCTCTTGAATTGATAAAGGGGTAAGAAAAAGGAGAGACTTCGATATCGCCAAGGACTGTAGAGTACTGAACAAGTATCAACCGACAACTGTACTATATATCCCAATAATCCTGTGCACTTGTATGATAGGACTTACAACATTTGGCTGCAATTTGTGTCGATTTTATCTGGGTATTTATTAGTTGGTTTTATACTTATACACTCAGTGCTTTTGGGCTATTTTTAACCTGAAACTATTATGAAGGCTAGAGAAAATATCAACAAGTATCTGGGTAGAAAAAGAAGGAAAGAAAGAAAAAAGGAAAGAGAAGGAGAAAGAAGGAAGAAAGAATAGGAAGGACCGAGAAAGAAAGTATGAAAGGGAAACGGAGAGCATAATTGCGAAACACTGCACGCGTAAGAATTTAGAGAGCATCATTAAACCCATGTTCTACTGTTCGTCCAATAATGACAATAAATGAACCTTTTTGGAACACTTTAACAAAAGTATTAACTTCCAAGGCTAAAACCGCATAATACATGATTTATTACCAAAAACTGGACGCTAAATTGCACCATTCAGTAAATTACGCAATTACAGTGAAAGATTCAAGATTTTCTTTTGATAAAGCTGTAATTTATTTTAGCTTGAAAGTATCTGGTCGCTTTTTAGTGATTCTGTGATTGCGAGGGGCATAAGAGTAGAAAACCTTTATTGCTCTTAAGAAACACAATACCTTAAGAAATGATATCTTGGTAGATAGTTTTATAGTTAGTCCTCATGAATTTATTATTGGTTCATTGAAGGAAACACTATATGAAACAGAAATCAAAAGAAGTCTTTATGAAACCCCTTCTTAAATGAAACATGAAAGTGATCTGGTTTAGACCTCAAATGGAACAGGGGAAAAAGATACCCCATGCGTAAGGAGATCTTTTGATTGGATTATCGATCAAGATATGCTTGATCCATCCTTTATTACATTCATTTACAAAGAACCAACAAAAATAATTCTTCATTTCCACTGATAGTCTATATTTCATATTCAAGATTAGTCCGGTGTTGTAAAACCTGAAAAATGAGCTGAAATGTGATCGCGCCCGCTCGTTATGGAGAGTAACTCTAAGAATCTCCAGGAAGTAACATATTAGAGAAGTTTTTATTGCGTATTTTGAACAACACTTGTACCCGACACCTTCCCGCCCCCTTGCCCAAGAATCATCAAGCTGACGCCTTTAGTTTGCCCTTGTTAGAAATTTGGGCACTAGTCATTTGTTTGTGTACCAAAGAAACATGTTCTTTTTTGGAAGGTGAGAATGGGTACTCCTGGCTCAGATGTATCAAGCTACTTAGCTTCCTTTATGGATTTATATAAAGCAAAAGTAATAGGTTGTAAGAAGAGGTGTCATATCGTTGAAAGGGCAGACTCTTTGTCACCCCAATTGAACTTATTATTACTCGACTTCTAATGACCCCGCGACTTTTCAAACTTTGGATATAATAAATGTCATTTGGGGTGGCTTTACTGGGGCAATCTGGCGGCCATATGGAATAAAGACCCACGATTTTGTACTGGACGTGTAGTTGCAGCCCAGCTAACGAACAACAAACATCAAACTACCTTTGTTCGCGCCAATTACAAGTTATAATATTACCTCAATTAATTAGCAAATTTCACTGCTAATAGCCTTATGGAATAAATGAAGTGTTTCGGGTAACGTTTCAAAGGTACGGATCGAATGGGATCACGGAAAGAAACACGATCCGCGACTTTTATTACTATCATAATATTTTTCATACAATATTTTAATTTAGCGGCCTACAGTTCTTTTAATTTGTCAGTGACCTGAAGAAAGCGTTATGGCCAATGTAACTGTTATTAAGAGATGATTGACAGTCAACTGGCCTGTCGTATTCAAGTACCCGTGCCGTAGCGGAAGTGCTTTTCTTGAAATACAAGAAGAAGATTGACATTGTTTCTATGGTATTTGGTTTAGCATCTCCTGAGAAAACTTAAAACCATCTGGACGATAAGGCTGGACCAATCAGAAAGCGGCTTTGGGGTCTTAATCTTAATTTAATAATGACAATGTCACGCTACTGAAAGAGAATTTGTCTGACGGGTTCAGAGTGACATTTGCTTCTTAACCGTGCGCTATTCGATGCCAGGCAACTATAAAGTGTGTGTGTCGTCTTAAGTTCAGACAAACAGACAATACAAAGAACTGAAAGGATAAACCGGTCCGCCGCGAGCAACAAGATCGTGCACAGAGGATGCTTCCCTCATTCAGTTTCACTCCAGAACAAGTTGCGTGCGTTTGCGAAGTTTTGCAACAGAGCGGAGACATAGAACGTCTAGGAAGGTTTTTATGGTCTCTTCCCGAGTGCGAAACAATCCAAAAGAACGAGAGCGTATTGAAAGCCAAAGCCATCGTTGCGTTCCACAATGGCAACTTCCAAGAGCTGTACCGTCTCTTAGAAAGCAGCAACTTTTCTCCAGCTTCGCATCCGAAACTGCAATCGCTATGGTTAAAAGCGCACTACTTGGAAGCCGAAAAGCTACGAGGTCGACCTCTAGGAGCTGTTGGCAAATACCGAGTACGACGCAAATTTCCCTTGCCGAGGACAATTTGGGATGGTGAAGAAACTAGCTATTGCTTCAAGGAAAAATCGAGGAATATTCTACGAGAATGGTACTCTCATAATCCTTATCCTTCACCTCGTGAAAAACGGGAGCTGGCAGAAAACACAGGACTCACAACTACTCAAGTCAGCAACTGGTTCAAGAATCGAAGACAACGCGACCGAGCGGCCGAAGCAAAAATAAGGTAAACTGAACATCTTGTACCAAACCCTTGACACAAAGTTTGAGAAAACTTTAGTCGATTCACTTAATAGCTTTGACATAATTCCTTTCGTCTGTTTATAAGGCATAATTTGAGAGGTTTATACCAAAATTGTTTTAATTAAAGAATTTATCAAAGTACTCAAGATTCGGAAGTTGATTTGCCAAGTTAAACTAGTTCAGTAGATGCAAATTAAAACTGTCTTAACAGGTAGAAATGGACCATTACATACCGTTAAACGCTGACGGAAAGCACTGACTTGATAACTGTTAAGTCGACTTTGGAAGAGTTCTGGCAGCACGATGATTACTTGGTCGAAGAATCGAGATAACGGGCGGAGGAAGGATAGCAGAGCCGTCTGGCTAGCTCAGTTGCGCTACCAGTGTTCGTTTACCAACTATGAAATGACACTAATATAGGGTCGGAATAGTTTCTTTCACGGCTAACCTATATCACAAGATATCACGCAACATAATGAGCAGCGATTATCAGACATGTATTTTGTTGCACAGTCCTACTATTTGATATGTTGGCCTGTGATACGTGATTACTTTAGAAAGGAAAAAGAACACCAACAAGTTCGCTGCACGGCGAGACCCGCTTGGTCCGTTTACAAGTCGTTTGTCTCCACCTACCAGCACTTCGATCCTCTTTTGCTGGAGTTGTTTTGATAATGTCTAACCCGCTAATTTCTTGTTGCAGGGAAATGTCTAACGACGCTCGCAACGGCAAGCTGCTATCTACAGATAAGCAAGGCAACATGGACGCCAAGAAATGCATTACGACTGACTTTTCTCAATGCTTATCTCAAAGCATTCCGGTGAACGTGAAACTCGAAGTCGATGAAGCAACATTAATGGGAGTAGCACATGCAGACACAGTAAATGATTTCAACCAAGGACTACAGGATTCAAACATGCTAACCACCCTGACAAATTCGTTAGTGGGACTGTGAAAAGTCTGGTTAGATCTCAATCTTATTGTATTATTGTTCAACCTTCCCCTCATTCACTTTTACCACAAGACCAAGTCCAATTTCACTAAGAGAAGACGTTTATCGCAAGGGCTTTCAACGTCGGTACCAATAACAATTGCGTGTTAATTCAAAATTGAAAATGTCAGATCGACTTGTAACATTAAGCCCATTCACCAAAACATTAACAGTTTTAACGTGTACCCTAGAATACAAGTTCGGCGACAAAGTGTGTGTTTTTTTCACACGAATCCAATCAAGAGCGTTGTAAAGAAAACGGTATTTCCGCTCAACGAGAGAGGAGCTTAATCAATCCCGGGTTAATAGCCAAGCTTCTGTATACTTTTTTAAAGAAAAAAAGAACTCCACACATCTCGTTCTTTTCGTTTTCCTGCCTCCATTTGACGAGTAGAGCTTAACACACATTAACAGTGTGAAAGGAATCAACTTTGAAATGTCATTTACATTGTCCTAAGTCATGAGCCAATAGTCAATGTTTTGCTAGCAGTCGGTCGAATGAGTGTTATTACCAAGTTTTATCGTGTTTATGCCTTCATAATGGTAAACCTTACAAGTATGTATTCTTCAGATATTGAATCCCGATTGTACAAATTATATATACACATTATACATAGTAGTTGTTCAAGGCAATGTTCTTTATACCATGCTACGATAATTCAAGTAAAATACGTTTATTTAGGAAAAACCTGAGTTTTATTTGGGGTAGGATAAGCGGCTTCCTTACTGTCGAGAAACCCTACGTCTTTCCGCCAAAACTTATGAATCAACCCAGAGAATCTCATTTTACATTCGACCCCCGTTCTCATATATCTCATATCATTAACTCGATGGAAATCGAAAACCCAAAGCCGATCGACCCGCATCATTTGGAATGCGATAGATCGCGAGATTCGCAGCGAAAACCTTCTTCTCCTTTGGCAAAAACAAAGAGAAAACTCCAGTTTGTTCGACACAACGTATTCACTGCTGGTTGCTGACTCATTCATCGCGGTAAGATAGCCTGTAAGACTGATATTTGTGAATCCAATGACATACAATTGCGTTAGTGTATATATAAGTTAAGTGTTGTTCTTGTGATAAAGTGCTGACGACTAACTCACTCTAGAATTGGAAATTTTCGATTGTCGAGAAAGGCGTCTTTGAATTTTCTAAACACGAATTCTTATCAAGCCATTCGCGCTCCCGCCGTGACTTCGACTCAACAATTTATTCAAAAGCATCTTTATTCGGGACGTTCATCTTGGTTTGAAAAGCTAAGAAATGAACAGCTATTGCTTTACTTTCTAAACAAAGGCTCTCCTTATACAATAATGACTTACTGATTTTTAGTGTAAAGTCAATGTACATATAATAACAAAGAGAGTATGTAGCACCCTTGAGATCTCAGGGCCGTATTCGATTTCGTGATTCGGGATGGGCGGGTTCGAAGAAGCAATGGTTTATCGGTCGTTCGAATCATGAGTGATGACAGATTTTGGCACTTTCGAGCAGACTGGCCTAGTAGGGGCTCCATGAAGGCCCGCTTGATGCACGCTTTCTATCGGTGGAAACCATTTTACAAGCGAGTGTTTATTCAAGACGTTTTCACACAAAAGTACTGTAATTCAGATGTATCGAGGTGCTTTGTCTAATGGACATGTCTTCTTAAATGAAGCAATTAAGATACAAAAGGTTCTTTGTGCCAAATGAATAGCATTTATCAGCATAGCACATGTCAAAAAACACATGTTAACAACAGAAACTATACTCAATGCTCATGCACGCGACCAAGAATCACTAAAAATTTAAACTTAAAAAAAAACTTTGCTTACACAGTTGGTCAGTTACTCGGTCCATGGGCCGGCTTAACAGCAAGACCGATCAGTATCAGTCATATGTTAATGCTAAAGAGTACACAAACTCCTAAAAAAACGAAAGTAAAAGTCATTGCCGCACAACAATCAACCGTTGAATGTTCTGTGTGATTACCCCTTGATACGATTTACACAAGATGTATAGAAAAGCCATACTCTAAAGTTGACTGTTAACGTCTTTATTTCCTAGGGCAAATGTACTTGATTACAAGGGAGGAAGCCTTGGTGAATTAAAACTTTTAACCAGTCCTATTTTGTGTATCTTATGTGTGATAATAGCGGAAATTCAACCGAGCCACATGATCAATTTTGTAATCCGAGTATCCCTTCATTATATGAAGCACAAACAAATGTCATAAGGAGATAAGAAACAAACGCATCTCGATAGACGTTTAAGGCTTTTATTCTAATGACAAGAATAACAGGATGGGTCGCTTCCTAGTCCGTCCGGCTAGCTCCCTCTTCCTTTAATCTTAAACTTTCGATAAGGACTCGCATCAATCTGGGATCCCTAATGACCCGTTTACTGGCATGGAGAAATCTTTGTTGTACAGAAGATCGTAGCTCTTTTGTCTTTTGTTGAAAGCAGCGCCTGCGCATGAGGAAGGACTGATGAGAGGATGTCTTCTGGCGACTAGTTGGGAACTAACTTTTCCTGTGTATCTGAAAGCTACACTGAAGAACTTTAGAAAACGTTAAGTGTGAAGCAATCACATCAGAAAACTTTGCTAGATTTTCTCTTTTCTTTTCTTCTCAAACAATCGAAAACAATTACGCTTATGTCAACGTTGAAGGCAAATAAATAAATACGTACTCACAAGAATGGCGACTGACTGACACGACCAGGCCAACTATTTCCATCAAACTTCTATTCATAGCATTCAGAATATTGACATTTGGTCTACAAGAAGAAAATTCCTCGGGAGAATTTGATTAGAATTTGAATGCTTTACTGTGAATGAAATTAAGCCTATTAACAGAACGCAAAACCTTACGTAACACAGGGAAGATTATTCCTATTTATTTCTATCCTACTTTTCATATTCAAAATAGACATTTATTTAAAGTAGTTCTCGAGAATTCTCAGACAGTTTCTTATCTGTGGATTTTCTCTTTTTTTCTTAGACAACTATGACTTTGAACTGACCGGCTCTCAGTTTCTGATCCCAATGACAAGAAAATCATTTTTAGAGGGTGAAACCTCGTTGGATTACCAACGTACCAAGTATCAGTTATATCTCTCGTTAACCAAAGTTGGAGTCACTCTGAAAACAGCTCTTGCAGCTTAACTATTGAAATTCTCGTAAGAGCATGAATAATTATCATCCCAGTATACATTAGTGCCGAAATGACTGACTTGACTTGAAATGAACCCTAGCTAATTTTGAACCAAAACAGTTTCCTAAAGATGAAAATAAACACACTTCTAAGCTAAAATATCCGTTTATTTGTACTTTCTAAGCCAAAATAGATGTTGTTTGGTCTTCGAATGTCTTTTTTATCAGAATTATTATCTCCTAAGCTGTAGAACGACGACACATTCGTGAAGGGGCGCTTGAGAGTGGATGGGTGCCATGGTAACGTGTGCGCGAGAGATAAAATTACTCGCAGTTTATAGATTGTAATTACGGGGTAACAGAGCTTTAGTAGGTTTAGCTAAATGAGATTTTGAAAGGCTTTGAATCAGGAAAGAATATGTTTTAAGAGTGTCAAACAAAGACTTCAACTTGTTGAACGAAATACATGGCAAATGTAATTAATGTGAGACCTCTTCCTCTACATAGCTTTTGGCGAAATTCGTTTGCGTCGTAAATTCATATACATTGTAAACATTTATAAATTTCAATCCAGAAAAACGAAAACATTAGTAAAGTGTAACCTAATGCAAGTTTATAATCGGGCAATGTTTCGGCTGTGTATAACGAAGCCTGGTGACATGAACTGCATGGTTTTTGGCAACGTTCCCAATGATCTCGAAAGCTGTAGACAGTTATTCATGCTGACTCCAAAACACGAAAGAAAAAGAAATCACAGGAAGAAAATAGGCTTAAATTTCTAATCTTTCATTATGTATAATCTCGAACGACATGTAAATTGGTCTGTTTCTTTAACATTTGACCGAAGTGAAAGTTTTCCTCAGGGTTTTACTTTCTTTGGGGTATTTTCTGTTTCCGTACAAAGCGCTATGGCGGACGTTGACAGTAAACCATTTCCATGCATAACAGCTTTTTTGTGTCGTTTCGACATTTTTTGGAATAAAGTGTGAGTAGATATTTAATTGATGATAATTCTTGATTATCCAAACATTTTTCGCCATTTACTTTGTGATTTCCTTATCATTTTAATTCCTTCTTTGGGACATCGTTTGATGATAGTCTGTAAAACTTAAATGAAATCTTTCTGAGTGGCTCATTATGAAAACCAAACATTGTCTGATGAGAGATTCTTTCCAAGATTCCCAGCCATTATTGAAAAGATAAGACAAGAAAAGATATTCAAAAAGAAATTACCCAAAGGAAAGTAAAGAAAAACCTGTTGCTTACTCTGATTTACAAGTAAGAAGAAAAACAATAATTAGATCTGAGCCTTCTTAATTGTTTACCATCAAAATCATCTCACGCGTTCCAGAGAAATTCTGAAAGCATTAATCTGATGTGGAACTGTTTTACTGGTGTCACCTTGTTTTTAGATTCATGAGGATTCAATGATTTTCTCTTGAAATCTCAGGGTTTTATATTTGAATTTCTTATTACTAGGAACCCGCTATGTCACGTTAAGTAGCGGAAGAAACCTTTGGCAGTGAAGACGGTTTTCGCTTCGTGCCAAGGGGGAAAAACTTTGCCAATTTAAGTCAAAGAAAAACAATTGAAAAAAAAAACTTAGAAAGTAAAAGCAGAACGGAACCTGGCTTAGTTTTCATCTAATTTTCCGCCATTTTCTTTTCTTTTTCTGCTTAGTATTAATCAGTCTTTAGTTCCTGGGCATCATTTCATATTTTCCTTATTACAAAGTCCACTCAGTTCCGATCTATCGTATTATAGCTAAGCTCTCGATTATTTCTCTTTCAGTTT
>OCZR010166586.1:0-12963 GCA_900234385.1 Anemonia viridis | reverse complement strand
CAGGGACAGGGACAGGGACAGGGACAGGGACAGGGACAGGGACAGGGACAAGGACAAGGACAAGGGGGACTTACATTGGTATCCAATTGACTCTTCTTCAATGGCTTGCTGTCGATCAACGTCATTTCTAGAGTCCCAGAAGCGTCAGAAACCCTAAATTCAAATCAGAAGATGCTTTCATTCCATGCATCACAGGCACACATCTTTCTTGGATCTTGGCACAACAAGAATAAAGCTTTTTTGGACTGAACTACTCAATAAGGTTAGGTCTAACTCTACACCAGTACCTGTACAGGTTAACACTAAGTTGACTTGATTTTTCAAACTCCAAGTCGTCTCCAGAATCATCTGCAATCGTACAGCGTGAACCAAGTGTAGTGAAAAACTTCTCTTCCAGACCAGAATCTCTGCCTTCATCTGACAAGAGAAATAAGTGGTTTACAGTTTGAGAGATGGAGATTTATGGAAGTTAAAAAAAAAAACAGATACGAAAAAAAACCCCGGATCAACAGAACAACCCGAACTAAAAGCAAGAAAGACGGGAGGCTTCCTTCCCTTTTTTCGCCGTACACATGGTTTTGAAATCTAGTGGCGGCTTTCGAACTGCGCCACCTTTCGGCATCGAGTCTTTTATCTCTGTATAACATTACTATGATATTCTAGCCTTACCGATGATGTGAAGCGCTGCTTTTCCACCACGTTCTTCGTCCTTTATCCTTGTTGCAACTTCTGTTCCCTGAAACCAAGCATCTATACCTTATATCTAGATCTTATAGCAAGAAAAATCAAATAGAAATTATGATTTTACAGCGCTTCTCAATAGCGCGCTTGCTTTGCGCTTTGAATCTTCCACGCGACAAAGTATATTGTAGTTAACGCAAATCGGTGTTTCTATCTCAATCCAAACGTGCGTGCCATTGAAAAAGTTGTAGCCACAATGTCATGGAGACGCTTTGATTGACGTCCGCCAAAACCATAGTTAGTAGCGACGGCAAATTATACGATTTCCCACGTGTGATTGGGTTACACAATCAGCATACGTACTTTCATTTTCTCGATCCTGTTGCATTTTGAACCATTCCAACAGTAGATGTTCAATCCATCGTCCAAGATAAACACATCTCCTTTGTTTAGCGATCTTGCGTGCAGCTCTACCTGGAATCATTAACAATATCACAATACTTTATGAAGATGGTCTGGTGTATGAAGTTCACGGATTTCGGAATGTTGCACAATGTTGCTGAAGTTGTAAACGATCCTACTTCAGCAACATTGCCTGTTATATTGTGCGCAATGTTGCTGAAGTTGTAAACGATCCTATTTCAGCAACATTGCCTGTTATATTGTGCACAATGTTGAATCATGCGCCTTTGCCATGTACTTGTATGTCTTTACCTGGCAAACCCTGATATTCCTTTTCCCTTTGACATGGAACAACCTCTTCTCGTAGACACCACGCTGTACTTTCCTAAAGCCAGACTCTATTCCTCCTTCCAAATACCTTTGAGAAGGAATAAAATAGCAGTAATGAATAAAATCGCATGCGCACTGATGACGATTCTCGAAAAGACTTATAACAACCAATACGACAATAATCATACTTGATCCCATCCTTAAAGTGAGCGAGAAACTTCCTGGATTCGTGTTCTTGTACCTTGAAAAGTCATAATAAGAGGTTAATATTGATTGGTGAACCTTGATAATGCCGGTGACCATGCAACAACACCCTTCTAAACCGACCAACAGTCGATCGTTTAACCGACCATGTTCTAGTTGATACTGATCAACCCATCAGTAATGACGTCAAGTAGACAGGGTAATATTTCTGCTGGTAAAACCATACATCATTCAACGACCCTCAGAACAACCCACTGCCTATGATAACATAATACCATATTTTTTACATACTTCACGGTATTGTACAGGCGCTCCTCCAAGATGGTCGTCCAATTCAACCGTCTTGTAAGCTGCTACTCCAGCTTCGTCCTTTGATCACCAAGAAAATAAAAACATGAGTTCTGTTATATACAACGTTATACTGCGCAATGACATTATCAAAAACGAACAAAGTGAACGTACTTGCGATGTTTCTTTACCCAGCCAGAAATGAATATCCCATTCGAAATGGGTGTCAACTAATTTCGTCTGAAAAACAATTAGCAGTATCAAGAAATTAGCATAGTGTGTTAGCTCATATGTAACGCTTCGTACAGCATTTCTATAGAAACGTTAGGATTCGATTTTTTTTATTCATCAAATTGGTTTTATTTGTTTTGGGAAGTTTTCTTGATAAACACAGTATTTATTGGAAAACTCTGGGGCAGTTTGGTCGTAAAATTAAAGTATTATAAAATAAATATAAATATTTATGCTCTCTTGGTATAATATAATGTGATATTATCTTACCGATAGACATATATAGGAATCACCAGAATAAAACGTGCCGTATGTTTTGGGATCTTGAGCAACGACTTTAAGTTTCTGAAAATGATATTTGACGAAAATATAATGTCAGGAAGAAAGTAATGGCAAGAAAAGAGGAAGGAAGAAAGAACGAAAGGAAGAAAGAACGAAAGGAAGAAAGAAGGAAAGGAGGAAAGGAAGGATGGAAGGATGAATTCGGAAATAATAGAGTCAAGAAATCCTAATCCCTTTCGCTTTTTGTTATGGTGTAAGTGCATGTTTTCTTTCTATATTTAGCTATGTTTTAATCCTCACAGCTAGGCCGTTACTAAATCTGTTTCTACCACAATTACTGTTTACAAAATCGATTGATATTTGTTTACATTTTTTGCGATGACTTTGAAGATTGTGCAATTTATCGACCATTGCCAGACTTGAGTGTCGATAAATTTTGACAACGCCTTCTCAGTGCCGTTGTGTAATTATACAAAGAGTTTTGGAAAACTGAAAATAACTTAGCTTTAAGTCATTTAATTTTGAGATGTGATTTAGCTTAAGTTTTTAATCACGAGCCTCAAAGAACTTATCGAGCTCAAACTTATTTTTAACATTGCATAAATGTTGCGAATGCGTGCTTTGGGGGGAAAAGATTAGAAGGAGAAGAAAAAGCGTTCTGTCAACTTTTTTGGGTCGAAGCCAGCGTGGTTTTTTTTTGTTTTTTACTCGCGTTTATAGAAGATATTGAGCTTATACAAATACAGGTGGTAAAATTGGCGAATGAGAGGTGTTGCTCACTATTTTGTAAACGAACTCTCTGGAACAGTCTAGAAATGGCTGGTGGATAAGTTGAATTGCTCTTAAAATATATTCCAGATCTTTGCACAATAGAAAATTGTAATAGTAGCTCATGGACATATTGTTTCTCTTTTTAAGTTTCTTACTATTTGCTGATGAATAATTCATAGATAAATGTCAAACTCCGAGCTGAAATTTTCAATAAATATTATGTACTTGTTAAGATAATGATTATTGTCATTTCAATGATATTCTCTTCTTAAATTAGCCCAACTTTTAATATTAGGGCAGTGCAGTGTTGTTACAGTGCAAGAAAATAATTTTTCATTGGATATTGAAAACAGCCATTTCTTTGACTGAATAACGCATTCAGATAATCACAGACAAAATCATTGGCACTGAAAAAAAGATCTAGGCGGACAACATTCGACGATGCAACAGTTTGCTTACGAACAATCAAAAAAGACGTCAGTAAAACTTCTGAAAAATGGAATTAAAAAAGGCCGGAATTAGAAAATACTATAAATACTTGGAGAATAAGAAAGATTCAAGCTTGCTGAAAGAAATTTTCAAACGGTATATTTATGGGATATTTTGGTCATGACGGGTAAATCTTTTGAGCCTATAGCGTTCCCTAGGAGATATTGTGTACTGATAACAGGAGCCAATATAATAGCCTAAAACACATTCAACAGTTTGCAGAACATCTCCATGTATTTACAAATGCTTTTTTTGTGGCTGTTTTATTAAGTATCCATGTACAGCTTGCTCATGGGACGTGCTAATGTCTTTCATTTCTCAGTTTAGGCGAGAGCTTGTTGCGTCCAGACTGATAATGTTGAGGCACGATTTGAGACTCGCAAGTGAAAATGATTATCCTTAATCAGTAACATTAAGCTGAATTAATCTATTTACAAGCTCAAACTTGTTCATTTTAAAATGTCCGGGGATTTAGATGAAATAGATTTGAATTTAGCTATTTATGGAACACAAACAAGAAAAGATGAAGACGAAATAAATGAAAGCTTTGAATTTCATTTGGCTTATTCATTTGTCTTAATTCAGGAGAACCTCAACGGTTTCACTTGGCCAGCAATCACAGTTTTATAAGCTAATTTCCAGCAGCAATGAAAAAGCAACAAGTTTTGTGTTGGGATATAAACAACAGGTTTCAACACGGAAATGGCTTTTACACAGTGAAAAGTAAGTACCTCACAAGAACTCGATGTAAACACGAAACTACCACAAATGAATACATAACTAGCTTCGTACCCACCTCAATTCTCCAAATCTCAAATCCAGGATTTTTCCCAGCATTTACAAATGCTTCATCTACAACCATCTTTAAAACCAGCGACAGATCAGCTCAGTGGAGAGTTCCGGTTCACGATCGAGCGAAGTGATATCAAAAGTCCTGTATTCCCAGTCAGCAGGTCGCCGAGATTAGAGCCCGGCTTTACTAAACACGAATCCGCTTGCTTCCAACAGCTAATGTTTAAAGATTATCATGATTTTAATACATAAAAACAATAATTTGAATATGAGACATGTACCAGTCTACGCTGCCAAGCGCTTTAAGGAAAATTACGCTTCAAAGGTGACGTCAGCTTTTCGTTTCAAATTCAAATTATCAAAATGGAAACAACTTGTTGCTAATGGAAAGTTTCAAATTATCAAATTTAAAATCCTTTTTTTAAGGAAAATACGACTGAAACCTTACTTCTTAGGAATTCTTGAAGTTGAGACCGCTTCTTTTCCTTAGAGAAAGCCAAAAACAAAACGATATTTTTACCAAAACAAATCTCATTAAATATTCATATTTAATTCGCATTTTGCGACTAAGCGAGAAGGATTTGTTGGCATCGTCATTAGCACTCTCTAACTTTGACACTTTTTTGGATGAATTTTTAAACAACCCTTGAAATTAGAAAAGTATGTGGCCTTTGAGGTTAGTTTCAATATTACTTAAAAGCAGTGTGGGAAAACGAGATTAAATATCACGAATTCCGAATAAGAGTAAAAATCTTTCATTTCGAACTTGATCACTGGCAGGTGACAATACGGACTTTTATATAAAAAGAGCTTCCAACTTTGTGTGCGTCGAGTTTGTCAATGCACAAAAACAGGTACAAAAAGAAACGTTCTCGAAAATGTAACTTCAAAGCAATCAACAATTTAGTAATTCAATTATTTGGCGGTTTTTTTTTTTTTCTCCATCACACTGAACAATTAGAAGCGATGTAAACTTTGCAAACACATATACCAAAATTCAGATCGTAGGACTTAGTCTCGCTGGATCAGTGATTGCAGCAGAGTGCCGGATCGTTTTATTCCACAAATACGGCGTATTTTTCTGTGCTTGCCGATTTTAAAGCGCGAGCTGCTTAGTATCGATCTGGCTTTCTGGAAGAGTCATGTTATTAGGGTGGGACAAAAAAGACCCCCGAGCTACGAGGCTACAATGAAAATGCGAGGAAGTAATTGCGGTGAAATGGCACGTAATTTGTATTTGGTACTACTTGGTCAATGATTTCTATTTCAAGGTTTATGATATTCGTATTTAGAACAATGTCTAGGGCTTTCTGGGATAAACAGTTAAACAATCAATATTTTATTTTCACTCTAGAATGATCTATAAGCAATTTGCATTTTATGTTTTCACTGTTGAGGCACACGCAATCGTGTTGATGGTATTCATTTTGCGCGCCCTTCGAAATAAGGAAATATATAAATACATCCACAAATATATCGGAGACTTAGTCGTAAATTTTAAACCTTAGCTGTTAAAAAGACCGTATGATTGTTTGCGCAATGTTTGTAAGCTATGCCGTGACAAAACAGGAGTGCGCACAATATAAGAGTGTGACGCGTGACTTGTACTACGTGACAGGTGAAATACGCTTTCTGTTTTCTTATGATATGCTATTTTGGCTGAATGGTCCTGAGAGACTAGAACGCTACTATGGCAACAGAACCTGATGATGGTGATTGGATCGTTTTGTCTATCATTCTCCTTGTCAGTATCAGCCTTCTCCTTAAATTTTAATTTAAATTGCTTTAAATATATTTGTATTTATGAAGTAGTGGCAATAAGGTTGTGAAAAAGTGAAGAACCATTGTAAATCACGTGATCTCGAAAAGTAAAGGAAGTGAAATTTTACTACAACATCCGGTTATGGTATCATGCTTTATGTATGGCATCTTTTGATGACATTGAAAAACACACACCGAGAAAATTATAGAATTTAACTTATTTTTTTAAAATAAAAATTCAGTCACCTACAAAATTCCACTAAAATTTAATGATTTCCCTTGAGTCATTTCGGTCGTCACTCACTGACGTGGCGTCCGTCACCAGGCTTTCCCGGTTACAAGCGGCTGCAAAACGTCCGCCATCTTTGAAATATTTTATAGTTTGTGTTGAAAATCCGTGAAAATCGCGGATAATATCTTCCCATCACGGACTCTTTTTAGGATTTATGATGACTTCGAGACATCTTGGACCTCTTTTGCTCATTATTTTAGTAGCCCAATGTATAAAAGCGGACGAACATAACCATATCGTAAGTAGAGTATTTCATTTATTTTTGACCACTGTTATGGAAATCGTTTCGATCACTTGTGTGTTTTTGTGCAATCGCCTGTTTTTTTTCATAACGAACTTGAAACCACACTATAATTTTACTCTTATATATACAGGAAATCTACCTTAAGATCGAAAAATATTGGTTAGAAAATATTTTTTCAATTTCAGGAAGCCCAGGTTGGGTGGACAACAACTTTATTTTCAAGGGCTTATTATAATGAACCACGTAAATTTCCACGTTGGCAGTTGTTGATTTATCTCGTAGACATCAGATTTACCTAGCACTGCTTCTATGTGGAGGAAAAACTCTTAGCTAGCATTCTAGTTGACAGTGAAATTGCAGTTTTTCTTGATTGTTATTTTATAATTGTTGTAAATTAAGAGACAATGTTGTGGATGTTTTGAAATCCATTCGCCGGCTATCATTAAATTGGAAAGATTACAAGATCAAAAATCTTTAAAACCTTGTCGGTTTATTTAAAATATATTCTGAGAAAACATAAAACCAATGGAGGAAAAATCAATATTAAAGTAGATTCTATACTTTTTGATATAAAATTTTTTGTTTCTCAATATCCATTGTCGTTGATTGTAAAGGTATTTTTGTTAAAGTTTTCAAATAATATTCAAACTACTGTAACTTCCATGCAAAATAGTTTCATTATTAAATTTTTGGTGTTAATGAAAAATACACTTGATTTTATACCTGTTCCAGACACATGTTCTCTCACAAGAAGTGAGAAAAGTTTTCAAACTTCAACCAGTTTTGTTATTCTATACAATTACTAATTTGTTATTCATCATGAAGCTGCATTTTCAAAATGTTTTTCTATTCACAAATAAACAAAAACTTAGACTTTATTGATTAAAAGTTATTGGGAATAATTTGCATGTATATATTTCTTCAGCTTCTTGAAGACTGGTTTAGTCTTCAATTAATTAAGATGTGTAAAATATATTTTGTCTAGAAATTATCCTTACATCATAATGTAAGTTGCTGGAACAGGTGCTAGTGTTGTCTACAGTATTAGAGTGTTTCCCACAGTTTGGCTGATGCAGCGATTAACTTCATTATACAGGGTCTATTTGGTGTCTAAATTGCAGTTACGCAGAACAGATAATCAAGAATAAAACCCATTTTCATAATTTTCAATCTTTTTTATCTATTTAGACATGATGAATGAACACTGAGTCTATGTATATTTAGATTATAACTATTGTATAGTGAGTCATATATCCATCTATAATAAGCTGTTTTATTCTGATAGATTTTAAATACATTTAGTACACAGATGGAGAAGAAGTAGTTCTTTGGATGAACACTGTTGGCCCATATCATAACAGACAGGAGACATACAATTTCTATTCCTTACCATTCTGCAGAGGAGAGAAGAAAACCATTGGCCATTACCATGAAACCCTTGGAGAAAATATACAGGGTGTAGAGCTAGAATTCAGTGGATTAGATATATCATTTAAAGGTATGAAATCAATGCAGAAGAGATGTAATCAAACCTATATGCAGGGACTTCATGATACATATAAGCCGGCAACTGAAAAACTCCCGTGTCTATACAGTACCTACTGTTGACATCCTAACTGTACCTGTTACCATATGACCCCTTCATTGATACAGCCACTTATGTTTCAGTTAACTATCTGCTCAAAGTCTTAAGAGTTTCATGAGTACAATAGGCAATAAGAGTTGTATCCCTTGATGATATAAATGTCTTGTCTATGATTTCAGTGAATACCCCCCAAACCAAGTTCTGTGAGCTAACATTAACACAAGACAAGTATGAAGCCTTGGTATATGCTGTACGTAATCATTACTGGTACCAAATGTATATAGGTAAGAATATGATGTAATATATGTAAGAATTTTTCAAGTAGAAGAATTGCACACCTTATTCTAGTGAATATAATCTTATAGCATCATTACTTTTGAGTACAAGTTTTCACATAATTAAAAAAGTTCAAAGTTC
This sequence comes from Anemonia viridis, assembly GCA_900234385.1. Lineage (NCBI taxonomy): Eukaryota > Metazoa > Cnidaria > Anthozoa > Actiniaria > Actiniidae > Anemonia > Anemonia viridis. The sequence goes on along the minus strand of OCZR010166586.1, from coordinate 4,194 downwards.
AAGATGTTGCCATGGTTACCATGTAGCATATAGATTTCATTGAGCAAGATTCCAGCTGCTCCAATGATCAGATAAAGTTTCCATAAATGTAATTTTTCTGAATGTTTTCATATAAGTTACTTACTTTCTGTTATTTTTTGGCTTTTTCAGATGATCTTCCTCTTTGGGGTAAGTACAGTACATACTTTTGGTATTGACGCAGCTGCTTCTAATGCACTTTATAAAAGTAACTTAACAAATCAGTGAATCATGTTTTGTGTTAAGATTTGGAGAGATCTCCAGATTTATTAGATTTGTTATTCATTTCTGTGTTGTTGATGTTGTTGAAAGGTATTGTTGGTGAGATTGGAGAAAACGGAGAAGAATATTATGTCTGGACACACAAGAAACTGGAAATTGGCTACCATGGGAACAAGATAGTTGACGTTAACTTGACCAGTGAGTCAAAAGTCAAACTGACTCCTAATGCCAAGATAGCCTTCACTTATGAGGTACGTTTAGAAAGAACTGATCTACTACTTTTTCATTTCAGAATGCATGTTATTCCATTGAGTATTATTTCTTTCTTTTTTGTTAATGCAAAGTCTGAGCAATCTTTCCAGGCCTGCATTATCAACACATGTAATAGGTTGCAGAGTCAGCATAGTACTTCTTTAAAAAGTTGTGTATTTTCATTCATCTACAGGTCAAGTGGAAGGAATCCGATATTGAATTTTCCAAGAGATATGAAAAATATCTTGATCCCAGCTTCTTCCAACATAGAGTAAGAAACCCTTTGATTTGTATTCTTACCAATGCCAACCTTAAATATCTAGACATTGAGCTTTAATGTGTAGATAGGGTAAGGTATCAAATACATCCACCTTGAATTTCCCTATTGATCAAAAAAATATGTGAAGTTTTATGTCATAGGGGTGTATTTTTTCTTAATGTACTGAAAGTTGGAGCATTTTTGAGCCAGCAAATGAAAGGAAAACCTCTAAGAAATGCAGCTTTCCTCTGGAGTGTTGTAATAATTGTTTTTTGTTACAGATCCATTGGTTTTCCATCTTCAACTCCTTCATGATGGTGATTTTCTTGGTTGGATTGGTCAGTATGATCCTGATGCGAACCTTGAGGAAGGACTATGCTAGATACAGCAAAGATGATGACCTTGATGATATGGTAAGCAATGTAAACAAGGTGTACCCAAAACAGCTATCCATTGAGATATCCATTTTCTTCTTTACCGTCTCCCTTCTCCCCTAGAAACTGCTTCTTGTTTGACTTTTTATAATTCACTTCTGGGTACAGAAGATAATGCTTAGTCAGTATTTCCATGTCTAATTTGTCTTAAGAATGAGAATAATTTCTGATTTATCCTTTAGGAAAGGGATCTTGGTGATGAATATGGCTGGAAACAAGTCCATGGTGATGTATTCCGACCTGCTTCACATCGCCTTTTATTCTCCAGTCTTATTGGAACTGGCTACCATCTGTCTTGTGTTGCTTTCCTTGTGGTTCTGTTCACCATCATGGGTGACCTGTATACAGGGTAAGCATGTCTCTTTGCATAATATTCTTTGTACTTACTTGAGTGTTATTACTAATGTATATATTTGTATTATCTGTTTTAGGCGTGGCTCCATTCTCAGTGCAACCATCTTTGTTTATGCCGCCTGTGCACCTTTAAATGGGTACTTTGGAGGAGGTTTATACTCAAGACAGGGAGGTAATATACTGACCCATTACCTTCCTTGACACCTGTAATATCTGCTGTAAATCTGTCATTCAAAGAACACATTAATATTTGCTGTGAAATTATTCCCCTGACCTGAACTTACATGGAAACTTTTTTCCTGTCCTTTAGGGAGGCAGTGGATAAGACAAATGGTGGGTGGTGCACTGTTGTTCCCTAGTTTAGTGTGCTGCACAGCATTCATGATCAACTTCATTGCTATTTACTACCATGCATCAAGAGCTATCCCATTTGGAACCATGGTATGTACTGTATGCCACTAAGCTGGTCTGTTCTTCCCATGAAAAATGTCTGATAGACTTGTTGTTAATGCCTAGTGGGTACTTGTTGGGATTACATGGGTGTGTGCCATTGAACACTGTGAATAAAATAGAAAATTTGAGACTGTGTAAGAGTTTGGAACTTTACTGATATATTGAATATTAATCCTTCCATACATGACTCAGTTCATTGAACTTGAAGTTCTCAACTTAATTCAGTGAAGGACTTGTATCCAAAATGACAATGAGGACTTGTTACAGAATGTTTAAGTATTTTATTGGAGCATGTTATGTTTAAGTTTCTTATTTATCAACTTAAGGAATAGCACCTCAGTTCGTTTTGCTTTTATAAAGATTTTGCAGAAATGGGTCATGGAAAATTTTCCTAAAGTTAGTTACTACTGTTAGAAATGATTGTCGACATTGTGTGTTTCTTTAGGTTGCTGTGGCATGTATTGTTATATTCGTGATTTTACCATTGAATTTGGTTGGCACTGTGTTGGGCAGGAACTTAGCTGGTGCACCCAATGCTCCATGCCGAGTTAACACTGTCCCTCGGCCTATCCCAGAGAAGAAATGGTGAGTCACTATCCTAGCCTTGCATCTTCTTCCCCAACTCTATCCTGACCCCTTGAACAATAATTAGGTTGTACATCTTATGCTCCATGAACAATTCACATTGTCTTTCAGTCTATCATAGAGGAAAATTAGCATCCCTTCCTCACACCCCAAAATAGGAATTTTGTTGCTCAGTCAAGAATTGAATGCCACTTGTCCTGCGCTCTTCATGGTTCTTATACATTATGTACAATAATTTATTTTGGATTCATTGGATAGTATTTTATAATTTCTTTTTTTAATCCAGGTTTATGGAGCCAGCAATGATTGTATGTCTGGGAGGAATACTGCCATTTGGCTCAATATTTATTGAAATGTAAGTACTTTGCTACCTTTATTTTGCATCTTTTATGATGTATAGAGACTGAAAACAGTTCTTATACCATTTTTTTATTCATTTGTTTTTAATCCAGGTATTTCATCTTCACATCATTTTGGGCTTACAAGATCTACTATGTATTTGGCTTCATGTTCTTAGTGTTTCTTATTCTACTTGCTGTTACTATTTGTGTCACCATTGTCTGTACCTATTTCTTACTCAATGCCGAGGACTACAGATGGTAAGCATTTATGGAACTGATACTGCTTCTTGGGGAATTAAGGGTGGCATTGCAAAAATACACTCCTCCCACACCTCTGGGTCTTGGGTTTGATTGGTATCAGCCCAGTGCTTGATAAAACTTATTGATAAAATTTGTGTATATCAAGAAAGGATATTTCATTATATGCTGTAATAATAATAATAATAATAATAATAATAAACAATTATTGTTAGTAATGTGAGGCTTAAAACTTTTTTCCAGGCAATGGACAGCATTCCTCTCATCTGCTTCCACCGCAGGATATGTCTACCTGTATTCATTTTACTATTTCTTTTTTAAGACAAAGTAAGTTTATTCAAACAGTAGCTGATATATACCTGTGTTAATAAGCTTGAACATACATACTAAAGTGTTTTCTTTACTACCTTGTAGAATGTTTGGACTGTTTCAAACAACCTTCTACTTTGGCTACATGGCTCTGTTCAGCATAGGACTTGGAATTATGTGCGGTTAGTATGGAAAACTATATACTTTTAGATTATAATGTAGACATCACTACAGTGTATATATAACTGATTTCTAAGACAGTTTTTCCCCATTTCTCATGTGTGCCAGAGATTGCCTCAATAAAAATTGTAAACATTTTACTGAAACTTTTCTGTTGCATTGTTGTCCAGTTTGGGATGAATGTCTTTTGTTTATCATGCCTTGTATGGTTGATTGTAGCAAAGTTAGGCCAGGTTGCATCCTCTTTATCAAACTGAGGAAACCTCTATTACAGACTACCTTTTTCTAGATTCTAAACTAGATCTTTATCAAAGTTAAAACTAAATGAATCAATCCAGGGATGCTCCCCCACTCCAACCCCAGATGATTTGATATCTACTGCATTGATGGTGTTCAATTTTGTGAACCTCCTGCTCATCGTAAATAGTGCACCACCCCATAGGAAGATCCTGGATTCATCCCTGCAATGTTGCGTGTTATTGGTAGTCAACAACAGCATCTTTCTATCCATATTTCAGGTACAATGGGC
>OCZR010166527.1:1768-15137 GCA_900234385.1 Anemonia viridis | reverse complement strand
GTATTATCGCTCTATAATTGCACTCGGAAAATGGTTGTAATACACGTGAAAATGAGTGTGTCGTATAATAATGCATCTTTATGTCTTTATTCAGGTGAATTTTTCTTTAATAATCTAGTTTTGAAGAAAAAACACTTTTATTCGATGTTGATTGATCAAATTTACAACTATTTTTCTATTTCTTGTTCATGCACCAATTTACATGTCAATCAGCCTAAAAAAGCAAGCTTTTTATTAATTTGCCATAACCGATGATTCTATTTTTCATGTGATGAAGATTTTTTTCCTGAAGCTTTTCGGGTTTTTCTAGATTTTGTGCTTGATATCTTTTGATTTTTCATCTTTTTTTTAGAAGGCTTGTCCTGTAGCTTATTCTCCTTTTGATTTTCCAGTGCCTCGCAAACCTTCTCTCTTGGGTTGAATACCATTCCATTAGAACACTGTCTTTCTTCTGTTATACCATCATAACAGATGATAAACTTACTGGGATCATCGTTACTAGTATACACGCCACTTGCTCTTTGCTTGCAAACATCTTTAGGTTCTGGTGATAGGGAAAAGAAACATTTGATTATGCTAAATTTGATGATAATATTGTACAAATTCCTTTAAGGTTCAGGCTAGGCTGGTTTTCATATAAGTGAGTATAACATATGCTACTAGCTGACTTTGTCACCTACACCAAGTAAAATAGCTTATGTAGTCTTCCAGTAAGTCATCCACTCATAAAGTTACTACGTGTATTAGGCAGTAAATTTTGTAAATATTTATGAAGTGCATAGGACACATCGATGAAACGCATCCGCAGTGGCAAAATTAGTGATATTGCTAAATCTCACCTTGGTCGTTATCTGTTTGTTTAACACATCTATACTGTTGATAATTTTGGTCGGCTTTTCGATTTACACTTAAATTACCTGATTGCTCTTGGCCATTCGTTGCAGTTTTAGTGTTTTCTCCGTTTTGACTGCTGACAGGTTCGTCGTTTCCTTCGTTTTCGTCGTTCGTAGCGTCATGCATTTCGCGATCTTCCGTCTTGTGACTTTGTTTTACGCCATCATGATTATTGGATTTGTTATCATTGTCAACGTTTTTGTTGCCTGGTTTTTGACCACTAGTGTCATGAGATTGTTGTTCCTTCACCTGAACCTTGTTATTACTAGTTTTCGTTCCTTTGCCTTCACTTTTATCTTCACTATAGGTTTTACTTCCTTGGTGTTTGCCAAACACCTCACTAGTGGTTGGGTGCGAGGAAGGCGAAGTCTCAGATGACGCGCTTCCTGCCTCCTCCTGGTTATCACCACTTTCTATAATCAAACAAAGTAATATGTCTACTTTTAGTTGCATGCATTGACTCATCGTTTTTTATTAAGAAAGTAACTGACCTTGCTGCACAGAAACTGTCGGTTCTTCCCCACTTCCGTCTCCACCATCATCGGTTTTCATGGTTATAGGCATGCCAGGGTACTTGCTTTGTATTTGTTTCATTGCCATATCTTGCATGCCTGCTAACGCTTGGTTCATGTTGTTGTTAATCTCATCTTGGCTGCCTCCAAGAACTTGCATGCCCATTGGGCCTGATCCTCTTCCCGTTCCACCCATCCTTGGCGCTTCACCTGTCATTCCCGATAATCCTTGCGCTCCACCAACTATCCCCGCCATTCCTTGTACTCGTCCACCCATTCCCGACATAGCTTGCGCCCCACCACCCATTCCCATCATTCCTTGCGCTTTTCCACCCATTCCCGACATAATTTGAGCTCCACCACCCATTCCAGTCATTTCATGCATCCTTTCTTCCATCCCTGGCACATCTTGCATACCTCCACCCATTCCTTGCATTTGATCCATTCCGCCAACATTCCCTCCCATAGGCATATCTCCTAGTTCATCCATGTAGTTTTTGTGCTTTTCCATTCCCATTTGATTGCTACCATAATTCGATACAACATGCCCCTGAGGCTTAACCGATTCGTGCTGCCCCTTGACTCCTGTTCCATGGAGACTTCCAAATCTGTCTCCACTATTTATCGAGGGCACATTATGTGAATTACTCTCTGCCTGTTTTGCTGCAGATTTGTAAAGGGTATTCGGCTCGTCTTCTTGGTGTTTAAGTGCATGTGCAAAATCCTCTGCTTCTCCCGTCAAGCCACCTTGTTGGTCCGTCTTCATGTTGCCCTCCTTTTGTTCTGGATAAGAATTTGATAGCGATGGGTTAAAAAGTACATTATGGATGGCAGCATTGTCGAGTAGCGTCTTGTCGACGCCGAGTAGACTATTAGCTTCATTCATCGATATCATTGGTGGAGCCATCTTCCTGTTTCCATACTCATCGAAATCTTCACTTCCTGCCATGGGCAATGTGTCTTCAGCTCCATAGTTCTCACGTTTGTCATCCTTATTGTATTGCCGAATGATAACTGTGGTTGTGTGTGAAGATTTTCCTTTGTGATCGGATTCATCGTCATCATTGTTGATGAATATTCCACGATGCTTAGTTACCGGTGGAAGGATTTCATCTTGGAGCACCTGAGCCGCGCCTAGTGATTTTGAAGCGGGTCCTTTCAAACGTATGCGCATGACAGGAAGAGGAATAGATACTGACTTGGTTTGAATTGAGCCTATGTTTCCTTGATTACCACGAGATTCCACGTTCATGGGTGTTTGCGACTCACTTTGATTAGGATTTATTAGGCTATTTGGTTTTACTGCTAGCGCTGCTGAATTATTTTTCAGGCTAGATCCTTGCTGTGCAGGACGAGGGGATTCTAAAACCTGTAACTGGTTAGAAAGATCATTATTTGTATTATTTTCTTGTTTAAAAGCAGTGGAATTATAAGTAACACTACTTCCTTCATCAGAGTTTTTCTGTGTCTCTCCTTGTGTAACAGCTTGTAAAGAAATGTTGATTTTTCCTATTGCTAACTTCCCGTGTTCGCCATTCTTGTCTTGGCTTCCATTTGTCATTGCCGCACCTGAATCAACTGTTTCGTTCAATAAGCTGGACTTGTTCTCTACCTTTGATTTCACCAATTCACCGATAATGCCTAATAACCCCGCTACTGATCCTGCCTTCTGAACACTCTGATGGGTTTTCTTATTGACAACTCTGTCTTGTTTTGACTGCTTGACAACATTTGTTGCTGGTGTGATCAGATCTGAACTCTGATCCTGTTTCTTTTTATTACTAGCCGTAGTGTTTCCTGTTTTTGCATCTCCCTTGTCTGTAATTTGTTTCATCTTATTGTTAATATTTGGAATGATATTCACTTGGCTTCCAATAACAGGATTCACCTGCTGATCTGTCTTGTTATCATTTTTGGTCTTATTTACTATGAATAGGATCCCAAAATTATGTTCTTGTTTCTTTGGATTTGGTGCAATTTTTAGCTTCTCTTTTGTTGCCTGGTTCATTTCCTGGGAATTATCTTTGGTCTTGCTCCCGCTATGTGTTAAATTAGCCTCGCCGTTTTGAACGTTGAGTTTGCTTGGCATTAAAGCCTCGTTAGAATTACCTCCATTGATCAGCTTTGTGGTGTTTCTGTGATCTTTCTGTTCATGCTTTATACTCTTATTGCTAGAATTAGCGATTGTATTTGGTGTATTGCTGACATTGCTGCTTAGTTTAATCGCTTTCACAAAGTTGATTGCTTCCATTATACCTTTAAGTATTTGTGGTTGAATTCCCTGGTTTGATGTCATGTTCTTCTTTGCATTCAGGGATTGTGTTCCATTTAGAGCTGCAGAGATCCCTTTTGAAGATGATCTGTTCCTTGTTTCCTTATCTGCTTCTTTCTTTAGATATATCACCTTTGGTTTTGTTTGGTAGCTACCTTTAAGCAGAGGTTGATTATTCACCGAAGGGATGGAAGAACCGCCGTTACTGGCACCATGAACTTGACCGTCGGCAGCATTTCCTTCGCTTTTTAATAGCGGTTTAACTGTCGCTGATGTTTGAATCGTTCCATCGCCCGTAGGAGATGCTTGTACAATGACATTTTCCGCGATGTTGCTTTGCTGTTTATCAGCTGCAACATCAAATTGCAGGTCATCTTCAAACTTGAAGGGGTTCTCAGTAGGTACACCAGCATTCAAACTCACTGGTGTATTGGTGTTTTTTAACAAAGCTGGAACCTCGTCATTCCCATTCTTCTTGTTTTGGCCGTTTAACCGAGCATCGCCCTCGTCCCCTTGTTCGGCACTTTCCACTGCGGCGACAAAAAGTTTTCCCTCCTTCGGGTTTGTCGGGTCTTTAGTAACGAATTCTCCGCTTAGGTTAGGGCCATGAAACTGAACTTTGACCTTAACGTCGAGCTTCTTGTCTGATGTTCTCTTGAATCCCTGGTGAATCCTTGTCGCAGTAGCTTTTAAGTGTAATTTTCTTCTTTGTTTCTTTGTCATTTTAATCCCCCAGTGTCTATGCCTGTGGTGTTTGTATGCTCTCAATCCATTCCTGTAGTGATGATGGTGATGTCTTTTCTTATGTAGGATCGTACTTCTCTGCCATTTCTTTGTCACATCCTCTAAACTTCTTGGCGATATGTCCCTCACTTCCATACTTTCTGCTTCAGTGGACTTAACAAACCTATTCCTTGGCAATTTGTTTCGTTTTTCATTTGGACATACAACATTTCTTGCTTCGTCGCATTCTCCTTTCATAGCGTTGAACTTGAATCCATATTCACAATATTTTTTGTATGATTTTCCTTTCGAGCACTCATAATATGCATTGCAATCTACTGGGTCAGCATACTTTCCATCAACTTTACCTGCACAAAACTTCTCGTCCACCTCTAAAATGTAAGCAAATAATCAGTCTTATTTATGCATTGATAGCACCAACATATACTACATTGGATTTGATTAAAATTCCATATTTAACTATTGTCATGTGTAACAGCTTGGGACACTCACAATAGACCAATGGACCAATAGATCGATTTCGCTAATGCGGAATGTTGTCCCAGTTCATGGCCAGATTTCTAGGGCATGGGTGTTTTAGAGAACTGGACCTGTGAAATTCCGAGAAATTCTCAAATGGTTTATAATTCCAATTGGTTTGCACCAAACAGAACAGCTGGCATGCTCGAAAGGAGTTTCACGTTTTTTGGTTGTTAGTCCAGGAAAAAGTGACAGTCACCTTTTAATTTGGACATATGAAAAAAAACACCCATTATGTCTTAGTTTCTTTGGTATTCATATTAATTTATTAGTCATTTCATGCATAACCATTAAAGAAAGAAATGATTCCCAAGGATATGAATTGAGAAGATTGGTCTATTACTGAATAAAATTGAAAGTTGGAAGAGGATTGACATTTTCTACCTGGTCCAGTGTCCTTAGTTGATTTGTGACCTTGTCCAAAACACTGAATGCCTTGGGGAGAACCACCTAGGGAAACAAAGAGAAAAACGCTCACTTTTTTTGAAATTTTTAAAAGTTAGATATATATATGCTATTTATTGCATAAAAAATTCAGTTACTCACCACGAGTTTCGATCCCCGAGAACTGGACGTCGCTCGGAAAAGCTCCATCATTCTTAAGTGTCGTGATTGTCGTTTCCAGTTTCTCATTAGTAATGCTAGTCAGCCTCACTTTGATAGGGAATGTGACTTTTCCAAGTCCTTCACTCGTAAAGTAGTTATCATCTGTTCTCTTGAGGCAGTACCAGTCACTGGTAACCGTGTTAAATACTTCGACTCCGGCAACAGGTATCCTAAGAACCGTTACAAATAAAGTCAAATAACTCTAGAATTAGCAACTGGGCGCGCATACCCAAGACAGTCAGAAAACCGAGCTTTTGGTGTAATGCTTTCCTATTTCAGACCACATGTCGTCCTCTTGAAATACGATTTCTTTTCTGAGTTGTATCTGTGTTAACGTGTCTTCTCAAGGTGGAGTAAAGAAACGATACTCTAGGGGATAACACGTGGAATGAAAAGCGAAAACATTATGCCCAAACTTTATATAAAAAGGACAAATTGAACAAAGAACAAGGAATAGAATGCCACATTTTTTAAACCAATGACAGTGACCTTGTGGTTGTCAATCATTGGGATGTGCTCTGTAGGAAGCCGGAGATGTATAAATGAATGAGTACGTACTTGGAGTTCCTTGGCTGTAGTTTGAAATACCATTCATTGCTTCCCGTAAACTTAAACTGTATGTAACCAACAGTGCCTGTGAGTGAGGGACAGTCAATCGCTTTCATAGTGATATCCCATGCTCCATTGCCAGGCAAATACAGATCAATGTCACCTGGAAACAAAAAACAATTGACTTTATGATGGATTCAAAATGATTTTATGTCATATCTCTAAGACCTACACAGAAGCTAAGGTGTCGTATGGCCTGGGGCTTTGGACCTGGAAGCATTTAAAGGCGAGCTCCCATTAGTTTGCAGATTACAGAGGATAGTGTTATGGCCCGAGGGCATCAAAGGAGAGTCCCCCAGGACCATTCTCACAGCAAATCCCTTGCATTGTCTACGACGCACGTCGTTTTTGTGTATGATATTATTCTAGCTTATCTGGTCAGCTGTTCTGCTGATTGACTAATTTTGGTACGGCCTATTGGATGACTGCAGGTTACGTACCTTGTTTACAAGCGCCACACAAGTCATAGACCATTCCCTTGAGGACTCCATTCATGGGTGTTGTTCCTTTGAGATCCGGCGTTGATGGATTTCCTGCCCCATGGATTTCAACGCACATTCCACAGCCTAGAGACTTCTGAAAGTCTTCTTTGCTAACGGCTATCTTGATCCAGTCATTTTGGCTGGCCAGCGGTGATGGAGGGTCTAAAGAACAAAGCCCGCCTCCTGGGTACTCACCATAAAATGTTGCCTAGGTAACGATGACAATAGTAACAAGCTTGCAAATTCTTAATTATTTATTTCTAGCAATATTATTTGTAAGTATCTTCAAGATTTCTTATAAACCACGATCTACCAAAAGTCACACCTTACCTTTCCTTTCGATGTTCTCGTGAATCGATTGTATATCGCTCGAACATTTTCCATAGTCGTTGCCCGTCTAGATCCAGTAACAAGCTAAATCCAGTTCAAAGAATAAAAGTTGGCGTTAGACTGAAAGTTTCTACACAGTGCTACCTAACTTCACAAGTAGTAGTCGGTGGGTGCGGCCTTACCTTGCTCTGGTCAGCGGCTGAATAGACAAAGAAAATGAAGATCACTACTGCTGTTTCTATGTTCATTGTTGTTGAATAATTCCTAGAAGAAAAGGACAGCGAAAGGTTTTTCTTACTCCTGTGCAGTTGAATAAATAAATTAAATAAATTTGGAGTGTCTAATCATGCTTCCTGGCAGCTGAATCACGAAGGACGCAGCTCAACGTGGTCGGCTCGAAGGCATATAAAATCGCCGCAGGCAACCTCCATACGACTCATGTCTGACCCGACGGAGCACACACCAGGGTTGGGTTTTGTTGAGGGACGAAAACCGGAGAACCCGGAGAAAAATTATGGAAGGAACAGCGAGGGAGAGAACAAGCAAACACGAAGGTCCGATTCCGGGGATCAAAGACGGTGCGGAGTGAGAGGCGAGAGCCTACGTGTAGCACCACCCTCCTTTCTTCCCTAGTTGGTTCTTTAGTAGTATTTTGCTAATATTATTTTAAATCTACTCGTCACCCTCATCAAACCCAAACGAAACAATCAAAAGTCAAAAACCCTTCGACCTCCAACCTGCTTTTGAGTAAACATGATGTTCTCGTTCCATTGTTTACACGATATTTCTACGACTATTTTTTTTAACAAATGCAAAGGGTTTCTTGAGTTGGAGAAAAAGTATCACATAACTTATAACTTCCAAAAAATATTTTTCCCTTAATAGTTGTTGTCGGGTTGACATTAGTTGATAGCAACAGTCGAGTCAAAATTGCCACAAAAATACTAAATGGTTATCAATAATTCAATACCTTAAATTCAATCAATTTTGAAAAGCTTTACAAAAATTTATGAATTAACTTTTCCTTTATGGAATTAGCATTTTCTTCAGTTTAGATATGTTACCCTTTGTACTTTTCTTTTGATTTTTCTTTTGAATTCCAAAGCTAGTATAATAAACAGAGCGTCGTTTGTCAATTAACTAATTATGTCGAAACAATGGACAATAATTATTGTCAAAGAAAGTTAATTTATCTTGTATTGTCAAAATATAATAGACAAAGGAACATTTACACTGACAACCAAATCGGATTTAATATATATGTCATCAACAGCAAAAAATCACACGCTTTTATAATCAACGATATTTGGCTGTAAGCTTTTGTTCTCTATATTAAAGGCAGTGTTAAGGTACGACATCCTTTCGAAACTTATTACGATAATATTACTCTATTATTAGATATATATACATCTTCAACGTACCTTATTTTCTGCAGTTATAATTCATCAATTTTGAAACTCGGTTATTTCTCTGCGTTTGATTATCAGTATTCCATTACTTCGCTCTTCATAAACCCGACTGAAATGAAACTCCTCTTGAAAAGAACTATGGGTAATTTGTGGATATTCTTGACAAAGATTCCCATAATGCACTGCAATCCTTTTTCTCCGCTATATCCAGTTCAAAAGAATTAAAACCAATTACTTTAGAATACTTTTACTCATGGCATAAGGGATTTCGTTACAAAGTATTTACTATAACGAAATAATTTTTTGCAACAAATTGAGGGCAAAAAGGATTCCGTTACTGTAAAGAGCACAACGAAATATAATTATATTCAAAAAATTGTCGAATAATTTTTCTTATAAATGTCATGGAAAACGAGCCGTTCCCAAAGTGCTGAAATGTTGTTGTTATTAAATTAGTATATTTTAGTATAAACATTAATATTACACGCAAGTTTAATTGATATAGAATAAACGCAGCTTTCAAATAAATGAGCACTGTACCGACGTGGAAATTATCCCCACTGCGGTATTGATTCTCGCCCAGAAATGATCCCCAATCGCCAAATGATACCAATAAAAATCTGGTAAACCTTGGCTTAAAATTAACGCTATACCGCAGAGTGTTTTTTTAAATTAATGTGCATGCATTTTGGGTAAAATAAAGATAACTAACTGCTTCATCATTTGTTGACCAATCAGGGGCAAGATGGTGGTGGAATTAATTAATGAATATGGACAAACATTATTTGTTGGAAACCAGCAGGTGTATCTGTAAAATTGAAAAAGACGTCGTACGTGATGCTATATAATTCAGTAACTTATAACAGGCACGCGTTTTCCTTCTGTTTCCCGTTTTATTGTGACTGATAAAGCTCGGGTTGTATATGACGTATGTCACACCACGGCAACATTGATCAAAATGAATTCAACAGTCGCATGAAGAGGTTTTATCACAACAGCTAAAGAGTCGGAGTATTGGACTAACGGTGGTAGAAATAACATTAATTCTTTATAACCTTGGCGTTGGTTAATATCATCGGCAACTCATTGGTATTAAGGATTGTGTAAAAAAAGGCGCAGTGAAAATAAAATGACATATCATCTCATTGGATCTTTAGCAGTATCAGACATCTGTTTACTTCTACTCACAGGATGGGAGTTACTAGCAGTACTATTAGTTAGTCGGTGGCCTTTTGGTCATGCCATGTGCCAGTTTGATGGGTATATCGTTATGGCATTGACGTTTGCTTCTCTTTGGACGATGGCATCGACGGCGTTTAACCGTTATCTCAAAGTAGTGCGCCCAAAATTCGTATCAAAAGTATTTTTCAAAGATTCGCACCAGAATTATCATCTTATGTTCTTGGTTGCTGGCATTCATGGAACCGGTTCCATACATAGCTTCTGGAAAAACCTTCAAATTCCATCCAGGAAAAGCGTTTTGCTTTCAAGATAACGTAGTGTCTTTTACTACGTTGTTGGTGCAATTATACTGTTGTGTTCCCATGGCAATCGTAATTGTTTGTTATTACCTCACCTTCCGAAAAATAAGAAGTTACCAAGCAAGAAAAATGAAGAACGGTAACACAATTGCAGCGACAGGTCCAAGCATCGAGGAGATAAAAGCAACCCGCACCGTCTTCCTAACAGTCGTTGGTTTCGTGTTGTGCTGGACCCCCATCATCGTTATGGACATTGTTGACCTCGTTCGTGGGTTTCCGCTTGTTTCTCGGCAAGTTTACGTCATGTACACGTTCTTCGGCTTCTCTTCGACTGCAATCAATCCTTTTATATACGGTGCTCTTGATAGGTCCTTCAGGAAATAATACAAGCAATATTTGGAATTTTACTGTTCGCGGAGAAACGCTATCGAAGATGAGGCTTCGCAGCGTTCTTGAATGGGCATGTTTCTCTTCGATAAGACTTAACTTTCCAATCAAACCTAAAATGAATACTGCACAAAGCTTAATAAGCAATTTTCAATTACAGAAAACATTTAGAAACGATTTACCATTGATATCCTAAAATATATAATGTATATATCCATTATTTGTATTTCTCTTTAATAGTATTTTGGGTTTGCACAGAATTTTGAACCTGTTACGGTGTAATTTAATGAATAATTGATGATGACTGACGTTGTGTCATGAAGAAACTAATATGACAAGTTGACAAGTTCACCTGTTATCGTCTGTGACCCTTGTTAATATTTGCAGGTTTCTATACTGTACTATGATATGCTCGTTACACATCAATACTTGACCTATTGTTTAGTCTGCTCGATTGGAGTTTCTATTTGTCATTGTACTATATCCAAGATTCTAGCCCATCTTCGGAGAAACTCAAAGATATATAAAGTACTCAAGTAAGTATTGGATTGAATGAAGGTATTTGCAACTATTTCTGTTTTGGACGTGATATTTTGCTTGATCAGTATTTCTGTGATCGGAGTCTACACGTTTTAGGTCATTCTGTCATTTATTTAGTGACTCCACGTCGGTGTCTTCGTCCTTGTTAGATTGGTTCATATATGTTCCTGTAGTCATAACAAAGCTTCCTCAAAGCCTGTCAGTCTCCAGTACTAAATAAAAGAGAAATGATTGGTTGTAATAAAATGTTCCGACAAATTCTCCATCAATAAGGTCAATTTGTGAATCTTGACCTCTGGTTGGAAAGATTCTTATTATTGATAAATGGATAATATATTTACCTAATCTTTATATCTTAATTAGTTTTGTCATTATGCCAAGTCATACAATTATTTTGCGATTATTCAAATGAAGTCATACCTAAGTTCTGAACACTTGGATTTAATCAATGAATTTTCTCAGCAATCCTGTGAGTGAGGGTTATAGTAAGAGCTATGATATATTGAAGAAGTAGGTATTTACGACTAATAGTACGCGATGATTTTGCTCTTAAAACCTACGTACTCAAAGTAGTAGCCCACCCTGGAGAATGCCAAATATTACGCATTCTGTGGGGAAAAGCATTAGACTCTTACAGTTACGATAGATCTAAGGTTAATCTTGTCTAACATTCCTAGTTAAAAATGGCTTCAATTATTAGTAAATATGTTTATTATGAAGGAATTCTCAGTAAAAGCAAAATTCTAAGGCATTGAATTACGCACCTTTAAATCAGTATAGAGCTAAAATTTAAAATTTATGACAATCAAATAAATGATTCTAAATCTTTAAAATCTAAATCTTTAATCTCGGTAAATTTTGTTCATCACTACAAATTTAAAATATGTCAATAAAAGTATAGAAATTATCATTATTATTATTATTATTATTAATATTTTAATTCTAAATTCTAAGAATGGCAGGTCGAGCCTTGATTTAAAGAAAAAGGAAGATAGCGGGTATATTGTACTAAAAGACGGGCTATGAGAGACTATATCCAATTCTTGTCCGCGCAGGACTGGGTTCTTATACTTCAAAACCAGCTTGAAATTTGCGAAATCGTCTTTGTAATCTCCAATAAGAAGGGTCCCGAACTACCTTAAAGGTCTCATCTAGTTTTCCATTTATAGACAAGCAACTCTAAAAGCCAGGGACATGATATTCAAATGACTATACATCACTACATTTTAATGACCTCGTATTTTAATCTCTTCGTAGTTACATGTCAACATGATGAATAATTTGAAGGCTTTATTGAGCCTTACCCTACTAGTTCTTGCTACTGGGTCTAGAGTTACAAAAAAACCTGGATCAGAAGCCACAAGCAAGGATGTACCAATAGCCACAAGTAAGGGTGGGTCAGTAGTAACAAGCAACACTGGGCCAGCAGTAACAAACAAAACTGCACCAGCAGTAACAAGCAACACTGGGCCAGTCGTAACAAGCAACACTGGGCCAGTTTTAACAAACAAAACTGCACCAGCAGTAACAAGCAACACTGGGCCAGTCGTAACAAGCAACACTGGGCCAGTTTTAACAAGCAACACTGGACCAGTAGCAACAAACAACACTGGGCCAGTAGCAACAAACAACACTGGGCCAGTTTTAACAAGCAACACTGGACCAGCAGTAACAAACAACACTGGGCCAGTAGTGACAAACAACACTGGACCAGTAGTGACAAACAACACTGAGTCTATAGTAATTAACAGCTCTGGATTAGTAGTAACAACTAGCATTGGACCAGTAACAACAAGCAACACTGAACCAGTAGCAACGGGCAACACTGGGACAGAAGTAGCAAACAACACTGGTCCGGTAGTGACAAGCAACACCGGGCCAGTAGTGACAAGCAATACCGGGCCAGTAGTGACAAGCAAGCCTGTGACTGGATCAAAATCAGCACACAAGATAAAATCAGGTATTCCAAGTTATATTGAAATAATAAAGTTAATAAATCAAATAAATTAAATGCTTTCATGAATTGATACTTAAAGTGCACCTAAACCCTGATACAATACTTTCAGTATTGATTCTACATGAAGTGAATAGTTGAATGGTGAAATATTTTTTCATTTGAGTTAAGTTATATATAAAGGTTTATACTTCCAATATGTAAATGACTGTGACGTCACCCCAGGCTTTTGAGTGTATTTGTTTTACTTGTAATGCTAAGCACTGGCCATTATAAGACACCAAATTTACGGTAAACATTGTGGAAACAACGATTATAATGAAGATGCTTTTTAAAAAATGTTTGTGTTAACCAGCTAAATTTTGTAATAATAATAATAATAATAATAATAATAATATTTATTTAAACACGATATAAGAATTACAGCAAAGCTGATGTGGTCGTGTATCTAATTATAAATATCTATATATTCTCTCTCTCTCTCTCTCTCTCTCTCTCTCTCTCTCTCTGTCTCTCTCTGCTCATCAATCTCGCTCCCTGAAACTAATCAATTTATATATCTAGACTATATTTTTCCTTCATGCTATTATTATTTTTTTTTTTTTTGTTTCTTTTTCTTATTTAACTGTT